>CATIWF010064701.1:0-22810 GCA_949630135.1 Balakata baccata
TTTTTTTATTAATGTATTTCTAAAATAAATGGTTATTCTATATAGATCTAGATTTTTATTTTATCTATTTTGTTTTCATGATTCTGTCGTATTATTGTGATATTTAATTTTGTCGTCTTGTTACGACGTTTTATTTCCGCCATATTGTTGTAGTATTTTTGTATGTAAACGATTTAGACATACAAAGCATATTAAATCCAATAAAAATAATAAATCATATTATGACCTTCAATATGTTACAAAACTAGAATCATAAATATTATAGTGTTATCAAATTTGTAGATTTTAAACCGATTTATTATGCTATTAATTTGGATGTTATGAATATTTTTATTGTTTAATTATTTATGGTTTTTACCGAATTTATATTTATTTTTATCGATATATTGCTAGTATAAATCAATAAAATTATTTTTCTTGTTTATAGAGATTATATATGACTGAATAAGAATTTAAATGCAATAATAATGAAATAAAATTTTCAAAAAATTTAAAAAAAAATCCAAAGAAGAGCATTTTTTTTAACCATAATAAGAAAAGAATGACTCAACTCAAACACTCAAATATCCCTTTTCCTCATACAATAATTAAAAAAAAATTATAAAATCTCATTACATCATGTCAATGAATTCATAATAATCGACCTAATAATACCCAATTATTCATCAAATTAATGATAATTAATTGTTCACTCCATTAATGGCAATTATTTGTGATCATAACACAGTATCAAAATGTGGGACCCAGGATCTACACCAATTTAAGATATGATTCCTCAAAGTACTCTTCCCCTATTGTTTGGTGTCGGCCTAATAAACTTTTTAATCGATTCGAGACGTTTCTTTCCCCATTATAATTGCATTGACCCAGTAGTTTTTCATTTTTTCAACCATTGAGTAATCTTAGACTGATACATCCATTAATAAATAAGGTATTTCCTCTTATATTTCATTATAATTTAAACTCACTAAATAAAAAAATATTAAAAATTATGAAAATAATAATTTTGAATTTTAAATTTTACTTTGAATTGGTGGCATCTTTTGAATTACAATTTAAGTTGTAATCATTATTGATTGAAAGAATTTTTTGTTATTTTTTCTCAATTTGAATGAACAAAAAGATTTCTTTCTTCCATTTATTCTCTTCTACTCCATTTATATATTTTCAAATTTTTCTTTTAAAGAAAGCTAAGCAAGTTCTTAACTGTAAAATTTTCTTTCAAAAATAAAAAAAATTTTAAAAATTTATAAGTTACTAAACTATTAAAATATTTTCGGTAGATCAATATGTCATTAAACTATAAAATATTTTTTAAAGACTTGCGAAACATTTTTAAAGGATCTGCAAGTCAAAATCAAGCAAATCTATAAATTTTAAACTAAAAAAAATTGAAGGACTAGTGAGTCCAAAATTGAAAAACAAACTTCAAAGAATTTGTAAGTTCATAAATTGTGAGCAAAATTTCAAAAGGCCAACAAGTTTTAAAAAAAAAAATTCTCAAGAGATCAACAAATCATTAAATTATAAAAAAATAATAATAATAATAAAAAATAAAGTTTAAGAAAACCAAGAGATAATTCTACTTTATAAGAAAACAACAATTTCAAAGGTGCATTGCTGGGACAGAAGAAAAGCTTGGTACTTCGCCTCGATGTCAATAAAAGTGTTAGAAATTATGGCATTTAGATAAAAAAATATTTTTTAAAAATTATGAAAATAATTTTTAAATAATTAATTTTGAATTTGTGGGATCTAAATAAATCTATGGTTATTTTTTTATTTAGAATTTAAATTTAAATTCTAACCATCATTAATTGAAGTGATTTTTTATTATTATTTTTTTATATATATATTCAACTTGAATGAATAATCTTTTCTCCATTTCTATATTCTAAGTATTTCAATTTTGTTATATTTTTCTAACGATCTTTAACTAAAAAGGGTAAACTCTTACCATCTCATTTCATACTCGAAGAAAAATCATTTATTTTTATAATCGAGTTACCCTTGTTCAGTTTTTGTCAATTATTTCGGTATGACCTGTTCAAGGTAGATCATGACGAGGTGGGAAATATTTGTAGTGGAGATTGAGAAAATCCTGCACAGTAATTAAGTAATAGTATGTAGGGAAGTTAGAATTCATGAAATCGTATTATCAGGATTCAAAACGACGAGTGAATGCAATTGCAGCACAATGAATACGCCTGCCACAGTAATAATATAGCTCCGAGGAGCGAAAGCACAACCACTGCTTTGAATTGCCCAATAACACGCCACCACAGCCACCTCGCAGCCACAGCACCCACACCACATATTCCCTTTTATGTTTCTTTGAGATGACAACACACATGACATGACACTACAACTCACCATACTTTTTCTTTGTTATACTCTTCCCCACTCATAGATTTGTTTATAGTTTTACATAAATTATAAAATATAATTAATACAATTATATACTCAATTAATATAGAATATAAGAATAAATTTTTATTAGTTTGAAATTCTTAATTATATGTAAGCAGTCATTTTTATAAAAATTAAAAAAATATGCACTATAATTTAAACCAATGGATGTTTTTTTCATATTCAATTATTACATGGAAGCTAAATCTGATAGGCTTTTCTACCAAAATATCGAACCCAAAAAACCTTAGAGAAAAGTAGTTATAAGAAACCAAGGTTGTTAAAACCGGTTTGATCAATGAACCAGAAAAATCAGTAGGTCACAGATCTAAATTTGAACTGAGGTCGAACCGATCTACGTAATATTTTCATAAAATATAACATGTTTCATATATAATAAAATATAATATGTCTTATGCATAATAAAAATAGAATATAAGTTGTTAGAAGTCATTCATAGTATACAAGAGTAATATAATATGTTTTATATTCTCTTTTTTGTATTAATTTTTAAAAAAATTATATTTCATATATTTTTATAATTGAGTATTTAATTAATTATTAAATGTAAAGGTAATATATAACTTTAAAATACAATCAATCAAAAATTTCAAATTATAAAAGAAAAGTAATATAAATAAAAATATATATATATATATGTATAAAGAGTGAACAATTTCACATAGAAAAAAGTAAAATGATATAGAATTTTTATAAATAAGGGTGTGTTAAGCTTTTAAAAATATATTTATTTTAACCAATTTAACTAGTTTATAGTTAACTTATTTAGTTTTAGGGTCAATTTTTTGGTTGAACCAGTTGAGTTGGCTATACTTGACCAAATTTAATAAATAATTTTTTTTGGCAAAAAATTAAAAAAAAACTAGAAAATAGGTCAAAACCGACCGGTTCATGGTTTGACAGACAGGTTCACTGGTTTTTCTCCCAATTCAATTTCTATCCGGTTTTCTACCTACAAACCGACCGGTTTGGTGGCTAATTTTCAATTTTTTCGGTTGAACCTGTCAGTCTGATTCGGTTTTCATTACACTGAAGGAAACAATTAATATATATTTTGTGATATGATGTAGCACCCTACACCCTACACCATACAACTTCCCCTGCTCGTTGGAATAAAATTTTAATACGATAGCAACAAAAATTAATTGGGAGATGGGTGGACTTTGGTCCGATTTTTAAAAGGGATAATGACACAGGTACGCCAATATATAACAATTTTTCGTTCTTCAATTCAAATTGTCACAAAACATACGCTCTGTATAAGTTTTATTTCCATAATCTGATTTTTTTTTTTTTTGCAAACGTTACCTACTGTATTTATAACTTTCAATTTTCTATTTTTTTTCCTTTTATTTTATCTGTTCCACGAACACCGAATACCTACTGTTATTTAGTTGTCAATTATTCAATTATTTAATTAATTATTTAAATAAAAGTAAATTTAAAACATATATAGATTATATATTTGCTTTATTCATAATTATTATGGTTAGCTAAAAATTATTAAACTTATAGTTAAAAATATATAATAAATATTTGTTCAGTATAAGCTAAGTATATATAATATATATGTTTATTTTACAAAATAATTATGATAAAAGATAAAGTTATATGTGGTATATTTAATGTATACAAATTTAAGATATATATTTATTATACATAAAGTATACAATGTTATATAAATTATTAAATTTATAGTTAAAGGTATATGATAAATATTTGTTCAGTATAGGCTTAGTATATATAATATATATATTTATTTTACAAAATAATTATAATAAAAGATAAAATTATATGTGGTATATATAATGTATACATATATAAGATATATATTTATTATACATAAAGTATACATATTATATAATAAAATATTTATATTATTTTAACTATAATATGCAAATTAGGTGGTTCTCTCCTTATCATTTACTCAACAAAAGTCACTATCAATTTGTCTCTTTTTAAAGATATCATAAAACGCCGCAAAAAAAATTAAACTATATGAAAAATACAAAGTAGCACATTGTCATTATATTCTGGTAACCACCTATTCCATCAAAATGAAATTCACATATATTAGACACAAAAATTTACATGCAAAGACAAAAAGATAAATTGCCAAAGTAGTATCTTGTCCAGATGCATCGGTAATAATTTTCAAAAATTAGGAGTTCAGTTTTCCAATATAGAAGACATTGTTATTGTTGCAGCCGATTCCAAATCAGATGATGAAACAGTAGGAAACATAGAGAGCAATTAAAGAGATTAAGTTTTAGGAAAATATTCAATTTTCAAATATTTGGATAATATGGGTATAGGTTTAAAGTGGTCTTTCAATTTATTTGACAACGTTAGAAAACGGCAAGTTAATAAATAGTCTATTAAATTTCATAACAGCGTCTATATGGCCCAATTAAGCGTAAGTATGGGTTGTCCTAAAGATGGGCGTAAAAACACAGAGAAGTTTTAACAGCGTAAGCAGAGTAACTTTTTCTTTTTTAAAATGCTGCAAATGCAAATGTTAGTGTTGATGTTGGGTTGCTGGCCCACCCGGGATTTAATTTCATATATAACCACTTAATTTTATTATTATTATTGTAATAAAATTATAATTTTTTTCTTAGAAAAAATACTGAAATTATTTTATTAACATTATTTTTAGTTAATTTTCTTATATGGATAATCAAAAAGTTGATATAGCATCTAAATTATCACTGAAAATCTAATATAACAATTAACGTATCACCAAGACTGACTATAAATGGTTTTAGTGAAATAAAAAATAGTTTAATAATTTTTTAAATAAAAAAATATTTATAATTTTACTATAATAAAATTCAGTAATTATTAATAAAATTATCATGACATGTATTTAGCAGTAGAAAATAGAAATGGATGAAACTGCAGAGATAGTGTAAATATTCAGAAAAATGAGGGTTTGAAAGTGGAATACCATTTATGGGAAAATCTCAAATTGTGTCAAACTCTTCACTGACACTGCTACTCCAAATAAAACTCTACACTGAGTCGTAGGGGAGAGGAGCATGGCCTTAGAAATTGTACCCAGACTCCCTCCGATCATCTACTCCCAGAACTCATTCAGCCTATATATATCACTTAATTAATTTTATTTATATCGGATAAAATTTATTAAAATATTTTTATCAATATTTTAAAATAGTTGTATATTTATATTTTAAATTTTTGATTAAATTGAATTTTTTTTTATTAATTATAGTTTCTTGTTAGTAATTATCAATTACTAAATGCTATCAAACACTTCTTTATCAATTATAAATGATATCGTTTCCATATAAAAATAGCTACCCGAGCAGGCATCACATCTAGCATCAAAATGATAAATCAGGAGATCGCTCATGAACATATAACTAGAGAGATAATTGGTGATCCCATTTCTATAGAATCGCACAATAAGAGATCCGCTCACCAAACCATCATCCTACTGTACACAATATTTAATAAGTTAGAGCATCTCTAACCGCTTTCGTATTTCTCTTATTATTTAAATTTATGAAGTTTTATGTCTTCTAACAACCTTTTTATCTTCCTTCTTACATATTTTACTCCCTAAAATTTATATTATCTTTCCTCAGACTTAAGAGTCACTGGGAGCTCCTAACTAATATTTTAATATTTTTCTTTACTCTTTTTTGTTCTTTTATTTCTTTTTCCTTCTTTTTTGTCTGTTACTCTCTCTCTTCATTTTTTCTAAGATAGTTTTATTAATAAAAAATTAAAATAGGAAGTGCGATAAAGAGTATTGTTGGAATACACACAATTTTCAAGATAAATTAAAATAGGAAGTAAATATTTTATAAGGATCATTGTTGGTGCCCCTCTTATAGAGGGGTAGCTCCAAAACATTAAATGCATAACTGACCAAGGGAGACACATGCAAGTAGATGTGAACAGCAAGAAATAACAAAAACCCACTTCGATTAGATAGAAATGATGCCTCAAGCAGAGGGCTTCTAACATTGGAGGCTAATACTTTCGATCAATAATCACATGGGGGCAAATCAGTAATTTTACTAAGATCCCATGTAAAAGGGATCTCCATGCAAGTTCAGGATAACTTAACTCCATAATCTTCAACTATTCAACTTCTCTCTATTCTCTTTAGTTTCTTCTCCAAGCAACTTGATAATAGGTCATAATAGACTATGAAAGATGATCATCACCTCAAGACCTTGCATCCCATGAAACCACGGGAACCAATGCAAAACTGAGAGCATCCCTAACAATATTTTCTATCTTATTCTCTATTATATTATAAAAAATTTACCTCCTATTTTAGTTTGTCTTAAAAATTGTATATTCTCTAACAATACTATTTATTTCACTCCCTATTTTAATTTTTAATTAATAAAACTATCTAAAAATAAAGAGAGATAGTATGAGACAAAAGGAGAGAGAGAAAAAAAACAAAAGAGAGGAAAGAGAAATAATAAAATACTGCTTATGAGCTCATTGTGGCTTTTTAATTTGATGAGCAAGAATGTAAATTTTAGAGAGTGAGATAGGTAATGAGGAAGATAGGAAGATTGTTGGATAACATAAAATGTCTTAAATATAAGTAAGGAGAGAAATAAGGAGATTGTTGGGGATGCTCCGATGCAAGATAGTTTTAAGAGAAGACCAAAGAAGAAGAATTAAAGATCGTTGAATATCATGACCTAAAGATGATGTACTAAAGATTGTAGACCATTGTAAAATGAAAGAAGCCAACAGCGATCACTGATTATAGGAGACCGTAGACCGTTATGATTTGAAAAGGAGACACAGTTACCAAGATATCCATACTCTTCATTTAATGAGTCTGACAGTGGCAAGTGGTGCATTAAATATGTAGATGGCTGACAAGAGATATATGATGATAACTTGGGACAGAAGGAGAATGTCTAATCTACCTAGGGAGATAGTCACATAGAGTCAGCTACTCATTCTATAGCTTTCTCAAATGTTCAATACATGTTTTATCACTAGTATGAGAATAAGAAAGGTGTCAGCCGATCTTTAAAAGGTCTACTCGAAGGAGGAGACCCTTTGAGAATTTGTAGAATGTTTTAACAAGGAAGCAGTGATGATTGACAATTTGGATCATAGTGTCGCAATCAAAGCCTTCACTATAGATTCCACTTCCAAACTTTTGTATAACTCTATCAATTTAGAGAGATCATGAACCTTTTATAGAGCTGATGCTGGGAGCACGTCAACATATCCAATTGGAAGAGTCTATAAGAGCAGACGGTGACATTCCAAAATTGCACATATCTAATATGGCATGGTTAGTTGAGCACAAAAAGCACCATATTAGGAACCCAGAACAACCTAGGAGCCCTGAACAACGAGACCAACAATCATATCGTGGACGATCCGATCGAAAACATGGATATCGAGATTGATCCCACCTATAAAAAAAGAAGTAAAACCCATAAATATTAGGTACTTAACAATGAAGATTATGGTTAGTGATGGGAGGACCGTTGTGTAAGGTACCTATAAAGCGATCAACGAAACTTGTATGATGGCATTCAAAAATGTCATAGAGACTCTAGCTATGGAAACTATGTAGAAACAATCAATGTTAGAGATGGTAAGGTCTTCAAGATCAGCTTAGACATAGACGAGAAAAGGCATCATGTAAGAAAAATACTAACTTTTATATCTTGATGAATTTATTCTTTCAAAATTTATACTTGCATAAGTAGGTTGAGTTATATATTTAAAGATCATAAGAAAACAATGATCTGTATTAAAATAGATTTCCAAATAGTGGTCCGTATTAAAATGGATTTCCAAAAAATGATAAATGTCAAAATGGATCATCAAAATAACGATCCGAATAAAAATGGATCTTCATATAATGATATGTGTTAAAAATGGATCTCTAGATAATGAATCGTATTAAAATGGATCTTCATTTAATAATCTGTATAAGAATTGATCTCCAAATAACGATCTGTGTTAAAAATATATCGCCAAAAAATGATATGTGCAAAATATATCACCAAAATAACAATGTGAGATCAAATAACGATCTGTGTTAAAAATATATTGCCAAAAAATGATATGTGCAAAATATATCACCAAAATAACAATGTGTCAAAATGGATCGCCAAAATAACGATCCATATCAAAATGGATCGTTAAAATAATGATCCTATCAAAATGGATTGCCAAAAAAATGATTCATGTGAAAATGGATGAATCATCAAAATAGCGATTCACATCAAAATGGATCGCCAAGAAATGATTAGTGTGAGAAAAGATTGTCAAAATAATGATCCGTATGAAAATGGATCTCCAAAAAAGATTCGTGTGAAAATGGTTCGCCAAAATAACAATTCATATCAAAATGATTGCCAAGTAGTGATCTGTATGAAAATGGATCTCCAAAAAATGATCTTTATCAAAATGGATTGCCAAAATAAAGATCCGCATCAAAATATATCGCCAAAAAATGATTCGTATGAAAATGGATTACTAAATAAGGATCCTTATAAAAACATATCACCAAATGAGGATCCTTATCAAAATGGATCTCCAAAGCAACAATTCATGCCAAAATGGATCCCTAAAGCTGCCGTTGCTTATTGCAAAAGGGTCACACAAAATGACAGTTAAAATTGACGATTCATACTGGACTGGATTGCATAAGGTGATTTATAATGAAATGGATCACTTGTATTAACTGCAGACCTTAAAGGATCGAAATTAACAATAGTTTATATTAAATATGGCCATCCGTGTTTTTAAAAATTAATGATGCAACATCACTAAAAAACTATCGAACATAAATGATCAATATACTAATGGGACAACTATGATAATAGATCATAGTAGACCATGAAAGATGATCATCACCTTAAGACCTTGCAGCCCAGGAGACCATAGGAATCAATGCAAAGCTGATGCAAGATAATGTTAAGAGAAGACCTAAGAAGAAGAATGGAAGATCATAGAACATCATGATTGAAAGATGATGTACCAAATATTGTAGACCATTGTAAAAGGAAAGAAGCCAACAACAATCTCTAATTATGGGAGACCGTAGACCTGAGAATGAGACACAGTTACCAAGGTATCCATACTTTGCATTTAATGAGTTTGATAGTGGCAAATGACGCAGTAAATGTGTAGGCCGCTGATAGGAGACAAGTGATGATAACTTGGAATAGAAGGCAAATGTCCAATCTACCTAATGAGATGGTCATATAGAGTCAGCTACTCATTTTGTAGGTCAAAGAAGGTGTGAACTAACATAACCAAACCCGTAATGAGGGGTATAAAATCCCTTCTTCACTAGGTAAACACTAAGCTAACTCTCACACTTTAACTCCATTATCATTGTACCATCTTCTTCCTCTCCTTGTCTCTAATTTAAGCATCGGAGTGGCCACACCGGAACACCATTGACCAACTATTCTCATAATTTTCGGTCTCATAAGAACTTAGTTGAAGAAAGAGTTATCACAACTAACTTAACCATTAGAGTGGAAGCATCATACATCCTTCGACACCTATTCAAACTTCGTTCTATTCACAAGATTTGAGAGTTGAAGGAAAGAAGTTATCAATAAAATTTACTGTTTCCATTACATTCTAACTATGTTTTAAATTTATTCAGTAAAAAAAATATATGTATAAATTTTTTCAAGAAATTAAAAATACTATTTAATAGATCTAACTATCTATATTATTATCGTAATATCTTTTTTTAGAAAGACTAAAAATAGTAATGAATTATGATTAATTTAATAAAAATCATTTTTCTAAAATTGAAATATGAATAAAAATTGGAATGAAATAATTTATTTTTTTATTAGTAATTTAAAAATCAGTAAAGTGGATTTTTATTTTTTTACATGATAATATAATAGAATGCGAAAAGAGAAAAATGATAAAATTGAACTCTTAAAAATTATTAAATGAATAAACTCATTAATATTAGTATTTATTTTTTAAATCAACAAACTTATTAAGACTGAGGAGTAATATAAGTATATAATAATCCATTTCACCTTATAATTGAAAATATAAAAATAAGAAAATGAAAATAAAAAGAGAAAAAAGAAGTAAAATAGTAAAATTAAATGTTGGTCAAAGAATGAAGATGGAAGGAGAAAGTATATGGAGTAGCTTTCATAGTTATAAAAATTGAACCGGCTCGACTGTTTTATCCAGTAAAACCGGAAACCGGCCATCAGGCAAATCGGTTTTGGAGTAGGAAATCGGAGGAAAATTTGACTGGAGTAGAAACCGGTGACACGGCCAGTCAAACCATTAACCGGTTAATTTGGCTGGTTTTGACCTTTTTCCAGTTCTTTTTAATTTTTTTAAAAAAATTTAATTATTAAATGTGGTCCAATCTAGTCAATTCAACTAAAAAATTAACCAAAAAACTATATGAATTAACCACACATTAGTCAAATTGGTCAAAATAAATATATTTTTGAAGACTTAACTCACTCTTATTTATAAGATGTTGTGTCATCTTCCTTTTTACTTTTTTTTTATGTGGGATTGTTCACTCATTTTATATTACTTTTCTTTTACAATTTGATATTTTTGGTTGATTGTATTTTTAAGTTATATATTATCTTTATATTTAATAATTAATTAAATATTTAATTATACAAATATATGAAATATGATTTAAAAAAACGAGAATATGAGGCGTGTTATATTAGTTTTGTACACTAAAAATGAACTCCAACAACTTATATTCTGTGAAAAATAGGTTCGACCCCAATTCAACTCTAAACTCTTGACCAGCTGGCTTTTTCGGTTCATTGAATGAGCCGATTTTTATAACCTTGGTAGATTTAGCGCATTGTTATTTAATGAGAGGGTGAGAAATAGCATGGCTGAACTGTGTAACACTTTTTCATACCTTTTTTACATCAATCACGAGGGCTACGATCGCTCTTCCTATCCGTTAGATAGTATATCTCCACTCCTTTTTTTAATATTTCCATCCTCTAACTCCGACCTTTGACTCTTTTGAGGAATACTACTATGAGTGTGCATTCAATTAATTGAATCAAACTGAATCGAATTTTATTAGTAATTGAAAATTATAGAATTTTTAAAATATTAACTGAACTGAATAGATAAAAATAGATAACTAAATTTAATTTAATTGAAATTTATCGGTTCGGTTATGCTGATTGAGAAAGAAGAAAAGTGCATAATTTGAAATAAATATCAGATTTTTTCTTTAAAATGAAGTATAGAATTTTAAATTAATAAGCAGATTTTCAAAAAGAAGTATAAATTTTAAATAATAAATATATTCTTAAAGAATAAATGTGCAGAACTTTCAATTGAAATGCATAATTTTCAAAAAGTACATATCATTAAAGAAATAATGGGCATAGCAAAAGAAAAAGAAAATGGAAAGAAACAACATACAATTTAAGTTTTTCAAACTCCTCCAAATTTTTTTCTACATTGATTGGATTTGGTACTCTAAGATATGTTAGAGGAGTGAAATATATATATAAGATATTTCAGTTAAACCAATTGTATTTTTTGCATTAATTGAACCGGTACCGTTTATTTTAAATATAGTAACCAAACTAAAAACCGAAGTATTCATTACCAAAATAATGAAAGTTCATCAGTTCAATTCAAATATTTAGTTAAAACTGAATACTACTCAATCCTACAACTGTCATTTACTCATAATTTTTTTATTATGTAATTCTAATGCATATATGTGTGTGTCCACCAATATATAGTTGGTTGAGGTGGTTTGGTGTTTCTTCCTTTTAAACAAGGTCTTGAATTCAAATATTGTGTGTAGAGAAAATTTGCGCTGGTAGAGCTCTACTCCATAATTGATCAACAATTAACTTAAATTGAATTAGTTAGAATCTATAGATTTATGGAGACCGATTGATCATGCACCAAAAAAATCCATTCAGTTATAAAATGTTATTATTTTTATAGATAAAATGTTATTATTTTTATAGTAAAAATTATATATTTTTTTCATTGAAATAGAAAGTATATGAAAAAAATATGAGCAACTCCTTTTCCCGCTATGTAGTACAACTATATATATATATATATATATATATATATAAAATAACAGGAGATCAGTAGATCAAACATCATTGTGACAAGATGGAGATCTCTCTTATTGGTAGTTAAGGAGATCATTCCACGTTTGGGAAATCCAATCATCATAGATAAATGTGGAGATCCTCCAAATAAGAGCACTCAGTAATTGAGAAGATCATACAAAGCATTTAATGAGCCACATAAGTGATAGTTAAGACACATTTAATGCTCATGCAGCTCTAGTGTGTCGTGATGGTTTGCATGAACAGTAATCAAAAGTCTATATTGACAAGCCGAGGTAAAGTCGGCTAGAACCTGCCATTAATGATGAGATTTGATGGGATAATTAATAAGAAAGAAGATTGTAAAAGCCCAAAGGTTACAATCTTCTTTTTAGGTTAACTCTAAACAGTCTAACTCTAAATTTCCTTTATACACTTAAGTCCTTCATCTTCTTCATGTCTCTGACTTAAGTATCAGATGAAAACCCTCAGACCGGTTGCAAGAACACAAATTGAGGAACATAGTTATCATTTGGTGTGGTAAAGTATGTCATGGCTAAAGGATTGAGAACAGGAAGTGGAAGAGAACACACCAATATCATAATGGATAAAAGTCCACATTCCACTATCTTAAGCCCCCATGATAGCCCACCAAAACTGAAGCCATGTGATGTTTATCTGGAGCATCGAATAGTCGAATGTAAATGATTGACTCTTTTATGGGGGAAATATGATAACAGGAGATCGGTAAATCGGAGATTGCTGTGACAAGATGGAGATCCCTCTGATTGGTAGTTAAAGAGATCATTCAACGTTTGGAAAATCCGATTATTACAGACAAATGTGGATATCCTCCAAATAAGAGCATTCAGTAATTGAAAGTACCATAAAGGCATTTAATGAACCATAAAAGTGACATATGAAGTGCATCTAATGTGTAAGTAGCTCAAGTATGATATGTGATGACATGCATGAACAATAAGTAAGAATCTATTCTGACAAACCGAGGTAGAGCCGGCTAGAACTTGCCATTAAGGATAGAATGATGAGATTTGATGGGACAATTAATGAGGTAAAAGTCTAAAGGCAACAATTTTCTCTTCCGGTTAACTCTAAACACACTTTGACTCTAAATTTTCTTTACATACTTTATTCCTTCATTTTTCCGTTTCTAACTTAGGCATCGAAGTAGTCATGCCAGAAATCCTCTAGTCAGTCATCTTGACAGCATTCTTAGTCTTGCAGGAATACAAATTTAGGAGTAGAGTTATATATATATAATGTTTGACTCGCAAAATTGAGTCATTTCACATAGTTTATATATGTAATTAAAATATTAAAAAAAAAATGTACGTAAAAGCTATAAGCATGATGAAATAAAAAATGTTAATATTTCTGACGGCAAAACCCAAGTCATTCGGTCAAGAGTTGGTGAGAAGACATTGTCAAGCATTCATCTTATCGTATGGACCTTTTTTATAAGCAGATTTCTACATTATTTCTTTCTTTCATAATTAACTGAAAAAAAAAAGTTAAAAAAAAAGAAGTAATGTTGATGCACGGCTACACTAATGAGAAAGAAAGAAAAATTAGAAAGAGAGAGAGTTCATATACAAAGGAGAGAAATAATAATAATTAATGGCAGAGAAAAAAATAATATTGATTTTTTAAATAATTAAAATTTATTTTAATAAAATACCCCATTAATATATAGTTTTCCATATTTTCAAATCAATTAATTAATAATGGGAGACAAATTGAATTGGTAATAGAATTTGTGCAAAATTTTCATGGGATATACCATTTTCCTATATTTATAGGCCAAACATTTGCAAAAATTAATTGATATTACGTGGAAAGATATGAATCTCATACCAAACCAAAGAGGTTGTTTAATTTTGGGGTAACCATGAGATTTGCCAAAGGAAAAATTCCCTCTTGTTAATAGATATTTTTTAACCGAATTACCAAATTGTTTGGGATTATAAATTAGATGAAATAGTAGTCATGCCTATCACATTTCGTGCAATTCAATATTTAGAGGGTATTTGGTTCAGCTGTTGGAAATAATGGATAGTTTTTTAAACTTCTAACAGTTGAACTAAGGTATTTGGTAATATTTTCTAATCAGCAGCTGATAGCTGATTATAACTACAATCAACTATTGTTTGAAAAAACTTCATTTTAAAGATTTTTCAGCTGATTCAATTTGATTTTTGAATTGGACTATATTATCTGTATATATTTTATTAATTATAAAATTCTTATTTCCTCCAAATTGAATTTTTCAATCAATAAATTATTTATAATTACAAATATAAAAATATTACAAATAATATTTAAACTAATAATATTATTTATTTTTAAATAAAAAATATAATATATTTCTAATTGCTTTATATGTTATTTAATTTGTTAAGTAAAAATAATATTAAATTTATTTATAAATATACATTTATATTTTTAAAATTTCTATTTATAATTAATTAAATTTTATTATTTTATTATCTTAATTATAGTATATAATTATATAAAATAATTATTTTATTTACATAAACTTCATATAAAAATATATATTACGAATAATATAAATTATATTTTTATTGGTAATTTTACATTCTAATAAAAACAACTCAATTAGTTTTACCAAACACCAATATCATTCAGCCATCAATCGTTAACATCTATCAGCTAACAGCTATTAGTTATATTCAACAGGTAAACCAAACGAGGCTTTATATTTGTGGTGTATAAAAAAAAGTAATTTAAATATGAGAGATGGAATGACAAAAAAAATTTATTTATTAGAAATTTTAAGATCAAACTCTAAATATGAAGCATTTTTAAAAATTTAGTAGGAACACTTTTTTCGTTTAATGAATTTATTATATGTGAATTCTAATATTCACTTGAAAACAGTAAATTGAAAAACGATATAAAAATTAAAGTAACATATCGAACATTATGTAGCATTAATATAAAGTGTTATATCAGTATCACATCAGCACCACATTATAAAAATTACCGCATTATAAAAATTATTGCATCATCCGTGTCATACCAGTACCATATCAATTTAACTCAGACTCCATTAATTTGTGAAAAATTTATTCCATATAGTATTTTCTCTATTTTCTAGTGTTTGGAGCAACAATGGAAAATAAGTCAAAAAATATATATTTTTCAGTCAATGGAAAAACTGTTGACTTTACAGAAAATGACTTCTGCTTTGTAAAACTGGAAGTCATTTTCCAATGCCTTCCTTGTCTCCGAAGTGGTCACGTCGCCATGTAATAATCAGTCAGTTTTTTTTTTCACGTTACATTTATTAATATTAATTATTAATTTATTATAATTAAAATTTTGTTAAATTAAAAAATATCAATTAATTATAATAAATTTATTTTATATTAATATTATAAAATATGATTTATTAATTAATTAATTTTTATAAAATTATATTTTATTGATGTACATATTTTTCTTAAAAAAAATATATCACTTATTTAAATCAAGCTTACTAATGAAAAATTATCAATATACAAAAAAAACACCAAAATATAATATATTTTCTCGGAAAATATTTTTCTTAGGCCAGTTTTTTTCCATAAAACAAATAGAGCCAATATTATAATGGAAAGAAATCATCTTTTGCTAACGGACTAAGGTCATATTTGACATTGTATTTGGAAAAGATAATTTTCGAAAATTTTTTTTATATTTTTAATTTTTTTTAGAGTTTTGAAAACTGTTTTCTGTAGAAGCAGGTAAATAGATATTTTTTGTAAAATTAAGTTTGAAAAAAACAGTTTATAAAAATTTTAAAAAATCAGTCAATTAAATAAAAAAAAATTCAAAACTTACTTTTAGAACTCTCAACAGCAATCCAAAATACCTCATAAACCAAAACTTTTTTTTAAAAAAAAAAGAATATGTTCCTTAAATTAAAAAAAAAAAAAGAACTAAACCATTTAATAATTTTTCCAAATAAATAAGATAGATTTGACATTGGGATATCCAAAAATAGTCCTTAGATTGGCTATTGTAGAGCAAGGCATACTTCCTCATCATACGTAGATTGGCAATAATAGGTTGAGGCTTGCTCGCTCTTTGTAAGAGCCTTGAGAAATGGTTCATGTATTTTTCTTAGATTTTCTTTCCCCAAATAGTTATCCACGTCAGTATTTTACAATAATGTTTCTTTTTATCTTAAATATCACTTTTGTTTTTCCGAATTTTTTGTCTGGTTAAATGTAATAGAAATGGAGTAATAATTAAATTCAATTAAGATTAATAATAATAATAATAATAAACACCAAAATAGGAACATATCATTTAGTTTGATGTAATTTATTCATTCACATTTCTGTTTACTTCATTTAATTGTTCAGCTTTATGTTACCAAATTCACAGACAGTAATAGTCTATAGTAAATGTAATTATTGTTTAATATTAATTTGATTTTTCATAATAACTTAATATTAAAATAAATTTTGGTGGCATATATTCATTGGTATGCCCTCAATAATATTGAGTAAATTTTTTTTATAAATATGAAATTTCTAGAAAAATAAATGAAAAAATATACATTTTTTTTAAACGTTCTTCCTTGTGTTTATCCTATCCAAACTAATCTCATATAAATGAAACTTCAAATCTCATTAAATTTGTACACAAATCATTTAAAAAAAATGTTTGAGAAAAAATTTTTTAAAAAAATTTTGAAAAAATCAATTGAATATATATATATATATATATTTAATATTCATCAGCAATTTCAAATATTGCTGACTTCTCCCTCACTCTCCAATTGTATGATGGAAATATGAATAAAATTAAACTGATAGAAGTAAATTGAAGGTTTTTTTTTTCTTTGACATATTTATATTTTTGAGCCGGTACCATGCATACTGGTGACAAGTTAATATTGAAAATTAACATTCTAACAAGGTAAACATGTCTGAATCATTCATTTGGAAAATTTAGAAAAGTTCAAGTTATATCAAGTCTATTAAAAATATTAGTTTTCACCATTTAATTTTTTGCAGTAATTTTTTATCCAGTTAACTATCTGAATTTTATTTTTTATTCATTTTATCATTTGTCAAATTTATAAAACCGAACATATGACCTTTTATTATTGATATGTCGTTGATATAGTACTATTGATCAAGTCAAATTTTTTTTTTTGTCATTAGATACATATTTTATAGATTAGATAGAAACAAGATGAAAAAAAAAAATCAGATAGTTAAGTAAATAAAAAATTACTGCATGTTTAAATGAAAATAATGAACATGGGGTGAGCAGGACTTAAGCCATTAGGAAAAGATTAACAGTGGGGGAGAGAACGCAAACCAACAGAGATAAGAAAAATCCATTTGATCGAGTTGAGTATCCATAGGAAATAGTCAATGAAAATCGTCTCTATGTCGTTTAGTGTTGTAATTTGCACGCGTGTAGGCTAGACAGTAGGCGAGTGTCCTTCATGTTGCATTCAAATTCACCACATTAATATCTAAGTTTACTAAGAAATTTTTAAGTGAATTTATTAGTATATAAATAATATGATAAATTAAACTATTTATATTAATATTACATTTAAGTCAATTAATTTTAATAAAATAATTAAGATGTTGTTTGGACTAAGAGATATAATTGATAAATTTATTTCATTTTAGCTGTTATTTTAAAGAAAATTTAAAATTTTATTTTTCTTTTACTTTTATATAATCAATGAAATTTAAGTTATTTTTTCCAATTTTAAGTTTATTGTTATGTAGAATTCTAAAGTTATTTATTATAGATTTAGAATAAACAATTATATATTTTCTTATTTTTTTCTTTCACAAAAATTTTGAGTCTTTTAAAACTAAGGATAATTTAGTGTTAACTACAATTTTTTCCTAAATTTAAGACTAATTAATGATTTTTTTAATCATAGTGAAAGCAGTTAAAATGGAACGAATAAAGTATTTGGTTCGAATATAAAATTCATAAATTGATGATATAATTTCTATTATAACTCATATTTAGTTTAATGACCACAATCTATAAATTTAGCAATTAATTTTCAATTATTTTATTAAATATTGAAAATTTATTATTAATTAAGCATATACAATTAATTTTGTCATATGCTTAAAAATAAAATAAAAAGATTCGTTATTTTAAGAGTTACAGAATAGTAAAAAATATAAAAATAAAGTTAATAGTACTTTATCTCTTTATATATGATAAGTTAAGCTTTATAACATAAATTTTTATTAAAATAAAAAAATTATTATACGTTATAATGTCTAATTATATTGCTATAAATTAATTTTTTAATAATTTAATGTATATTAGCACTGTATAATAATAATAATAAAGTAATTATTTGAAATTAAAAAAATTGCTTTTTTAAAATTAAAAATATTTTTAGAATATTATTAATTTATTAGAGATAATGATGAATTTTGAACTTTTATACCTTATAGGTGAGAAATCAAATTTTTAAAAAATAAAGAATTTTGGTAAATAAATTTTTTTTTCAAAATCTACGAATTTGTATATTTTTTTAATAGTCAAATAATATGTTTGATATAAATGCATTCTCATTCAAAATTTTTCAATCCAAATATAGTATAAATATATATCTCTATATAATTAAATTAGTATATAAATATCATAATAAACCAATTCTACCTAAAATTAAATTTATTATTTAGTTACTCATATTTATCATTAACATTATAAAGTATACTAATGGATCTGCAACAAATGTTTTATCTTTCCATATTCATGTGTGACAAATCCCGACAAATATTTATCGAGTAAATTTTATTGATTATATCTCAATTATATAAATTGTAATACTTATAATATAAAATTACTCTAATTTTTATTTTATAATTAAAATAATATTTAAATATCGAAACTTATATATGAAAGCTGAGATTTGACATGGAGTAGTTGAATATAATAAAAAAAGAAGGGGACACGGTTTGGTGGTCACATGCTGTTTGACTAGTACATTATAGCAAAATATAAAATAATGCAATTAGGGAGGAATAAACCAAGCACATTTTGCTGTTGTGTGAAGTGCGTGTCGCCAACTTCAGCGGTTGGCCTGCGGGGCCATTGTTATTAGTGCGGTACGCGATGGTGAGGGTGGTCGCTGATCACTTTTATTGCCTTTTCACAATTCATTCGCTCTCAATGCACCACGTGTCAGCCAGAGTTTTGCCCGTAGGAGCGCCCCAACAGGCTTTGGCAGTATTACCGCCTTCGTATTTCTTAGTAATTTTATATCTATCGTATTTTTATATATATTATCACAAGTGTTTACTTTTTTATTATAATTAATTATTCGATTTTATTAGTGTTATTGATGTTACATATGATTTAATAAATATTTTAATTTTTGCGATATTTATAATATTAAATTAATTAATAAAGTCAATTTAATTATAAAGTAATAAATTGAATGAACTGATTATAATATGTAAGAATATAAATAATATTTAATTAATGGTTTATACCAAAGTAAAATAATAAAAAGACACAAATACAAGACAAATCCAAATCTATATACATATACATTTAAAATTTAATTCAAGTAATAAGAGTGTTTGCTATTTGAGAGGATGTGATATTGAATTTAAGTCATAAGCGGACTCAACTATTTTTTTTAGTGAGATAAAAATTAAATAATAAAATATAAATATTTTAATAATAAATTTCAATTTCATGTGATTACTAATTATAATTATTTCTTTTAAGTTTTTATATTTTGGTAATATTATACAACAATTTTTATCAGAAATATGATAAATAACATCATTTTCAATACAATAAATCAAACATTTTATTTGGTGAAATTTTTTAATAATTATTTAAGGAGATGTTGAAAATTAGTATGGATACGTATTTGAAATTGGAATTAAAGCGAAATTTTTATGTAGACTAGATCAATTATATCATTAGTAGATCAACTCAACTACATAATAATATGCATTTAATTATTTTATTCTAATTAATTGATCGATGTGAAAACAATATGCATATGTGTCATTACGATTGAGTTGATTTATAAATGATGCGGTAGATCTAATATATCAAAAAATTTATCAAAATTAGAAGAAAAATTATCTTTTCAGTAATGGCGTGTGTTTAACTATCGATATATAAGTAGTCGATAAGAATTTGTGTATCTATATAAGTAAGTTGTTGCCAAATAATTTATCTCTATAAAAAAAATGGAAGCTGACACAGAAAGGAAAGAAAAATGGGTCAAATTATAATATATATATATAAAATATTTCAATGGGTCAACTGACCCCACTCAACTACACATAGGTCTGTCTATGGTTCAAGTTCTCTCCTCTAGACTGTGTGATTTCATCTTTATGGAAAGTGTAAAGAGACAATTACTTTTTATTATATAGTTCACAGTCTACTAAATCATTTAAATGTATTTGTAAATTGTTCCCTCGTTTAAATGTATTTGTGATTTCATCAAAATATTATATACATATTCAAAAAGATAAATTCAATTAAATGTGGTGATTGGCTTAATTCAACGGTAGCCATGGCCTAAGAGAGTAAGTAGGCCAATTAGTTGAAAATTTAATCTCCGGAAAACTGGACCAACAGCAAGCAGCAGCAATACATCTGCAAGTCAAGTGGAGGGGAACCGATACATACATATACGTTATTTGTATACATGTTAACAAATGATCATGCATGCATGGTCATGGCATGGGAGGCCCCACGCCCATATCTTTCATTTGATCCAATTTTCGATCTTGTCCCATTACCGGTAATGCACCCAACGCCAGAACCGGATCTTCTGCTCCCCCCGCAATCTTCTTTATTTCTTTCTTTTTCTCCGTTGCTTGCTTGCTTCTACCAACTTCCTTATATTTCATGGAAAAAAAAAAAAGGAAGAAGAAAATTTATCCGAATCTTACGATTTAAACGTTTAAGATATTCAATTGTAAATTCAAAAAAAAAAAAAAACTCAATATTTAATCAATTATTATTAAGTATTAACAGTGTTAATGTAACAAAATTTTAACTAGTATTTATCTTTGAAATATTTAGCATGCATTACATGTGTATACAGGGAGAATGTTAATCATTTTATTTTGGTTTTTCAATAATTTTAAAGAAAATGCAAATTTGAGGTTTCGAACTTTAAATATCTGATTAAATTAAAAGAGTACCGTGTCAATTTACATATAATATTAATTAATTACATATAATTATAAGACAAGTTGATAGTTAAGTTATCTAATTGGAAAACCAGCTATGCAATCTATGCTTTTGACCTAATCCGGATCCCCAACAGTTAATTAAAGCATTAAAATGTGAAAAAAAAAAGTGAAATAATACTCTAATCGGGAAACCTACTGCGCTATTGATAAGCTGGATTCAGCAGCCAGTATGTGCATGTCTTGAAGTGATTAAATGCGGTCAAATTATTAATTAATTTTTGCGAATAGAAGCGTCCAGTAGCTAAGATCAAGAGCCGAATTTAGCTCAACATGCCATCCAATAATTAAAGATTCATGCTAAGTATGTCTGCTTATGCTGTAATCTCGTATGTCTTACTTAACGCTAAAGTTAAGTAATCTATTAATTATATTAGTTTCTTCATTTTATTTGATATTTTCTTCATTGGGATTCCAAGTGCTACGAAGTACACTGACTTGCTATTTCGTGCTTTTTCTTCTATCTTTTGGAGCTTCCCCCCATTAAATCAAGCATCGATATTCTCAAACAGTAGAGTTTGACAAATTTAGATACGAATACGTTTAATTAGCATGCTAGGAATAATTCATAATATAACAATTCAATTGTTGACGAGATATTATGTAGGTATGAGTATTTTATATTACTGTTGATTGCATATTTAATTGATTGATTTTTTTAACTTTTTATAAATTATTTTTTTTTAAAATTTGCTTGCTTCTACTTCTCCAAATTTAAAAAAAATAAAAAATAATTTTTTTAAAAAAAATATTTTTTTCAAATCCGATGCCAAACAAATATATATAGGTAAAGTGATTTCCTAATGTCTATTTCTTCTATGTTTATCCATTAATAATTGGAACTCTGGATCCGGATCACTCCATTTCAATTAGTAATACCAATACCCATTAAATGTTTGGTTATTAGCTTATTATTTTTTATCCATTTGTTTCATTTATTTGATTGATTGTTTGTTTAATAATTTCTGCTTTGAAAATGTATTTATTCTTGACCAGTTGTAAATAACAAATCAACTATATATGCAAAATTTT
>CATIWF010064708.1:0-14267 GCA_949630135.1 Balakata baccata
CAAGGTGCTGAAAATAAAATATTCACATACAAAAAAATTCAAACAAAACAGTCCCACCAGGTACCCAAAACAGTCTCGTCTCGGTATTTGTTTAAAAAATTAACTAAAATAATTTTTAATTAATTATTGGACATTTCTAGAGGCTTAAACACATTCTCAATATGTCTAAATAATTTTTCCATAATCAAATTACAAGAAAAATATGAACAGCGCCAACAATTAAGCCTAACAACATTACATATTCATCAACTATGCAATTTTCAACAATTTTGTAATAAATTCGAAATTAATTATTTGAATCATATTCAAACCATTTTTCAATCAATATAATCATCCTCAATCATCTCATGATCAGATCATAGAAAGAAAAATTTGTAAAATAAATTTTACAAATTAATTTCAATTTTACAAGTCAAAAGATCCAAAATCATCAAAACCATGCAATCCAATTGCACCTTAAATTAAAATTAATTTTAATGGGCACAAGATGGCTCTGATACCAATGAAGGGTTTTGATCATGTATCACATACATATAACGCAACGGAAAATAAAAATTTTCAAAACCCGAATCAAAGGATTTTCATGTGCCAATTAAAACTAATTTAATCAAAAAAAATTCAGAATTTATACCTTTATAATTTCTTGATTTTTCTTCAACTTCTCGCCTTGTTGGGTTGTAGCAAACCACAACAATCCAATCTAGAATTGTCTCTAACAGCTTGAAACATAAAACTTTAGATTTACATGTCCTTTACTTGTATACCAAATTTCGTGCTTATATTATTGGTGTAGATTGAGTTATTATGAAGAGATTTATGATTGTTCCTTTGATCATAGCTATTTTCTATGTGTCAAGGTTACACCAGTTTGTTTGTCTTTATTTTTGACATTCTTGTGGTCCGAATTAACCAAAGTGTAAAACATAACAATTTTAGCTCTTTATCTTAGATAAATTTCTATTAAAACCTTACCTTAATATGTTGAGTATTTTGTGGGTTATGATCATAAAAATGAGGACTGTTCGGATTGTTACCCTGTGTTGGACCAGCTAGACACTCTCTAGTATTTGAGGACTTTAGAAGAAATATCAGATAAAATTGTAAACATGAAAAATGTTCCAAATTGACTCTCTAAATGCCTGTAAATTTTGACAATAACAAAACCTACACGTTATAAGAAATGGAATTTTAAAGGAGTGTCAAAACTGTCTAATGACAGAAAACAAGCTAATATTTCAAATTGTACTAAAAATTGTATAATGGTTCAAAAATTCTAAAATTTTAATATGTTATAGTATTATGTGTTCACTTTAATTTGAATTAAGAATTACAAAAATTGGATAAGTATATAAAATGTTATACTATCACTTATTAGAAACTATAAATAATTGTTTAAAATAAATTGTGAATAAATATTCTATCAATGTATTAATCAAATATACTTTTAAATTACGTTCGCAATCAATTGGAGATTCGCAAGAGCCACAAGTTCCATAAATTTGGAGTTGGTAAAACTTTATTAAGGTTTGTATATAACCACATGTGGATTTAATTGAATGTGTGATGGTTAGGATTGCATTAGTTAAATGATGAACCTGTATGTGTTGATCAATGAACCTATATGATTTGATCAATGAACCTGTAAGTTGAAGATGATAAATTTGCACTATATGGAATATATTTACAAGTGATTGTGAATGTTGTAAGGCAGTTCCACCTAGGTGAACCATAGGGTGCTCATGTTGTGATTTTCTTATGAGCTTTAACTTATGTATAATGAATTATGCTATAATGTGACATTTGTGACCATAAATTATGAAATTTCATTGGATTGCTGATGTGAATTATGTGATGAAGTTAATTATTTTACTATGGTAAATTGTTAAGAAGATAAGGCCTAACTACTCTAACTAAGACTAGAGATAGGATAGATGGCATGTCATTAAGGGAGTTTGGTACCACTTAAGCTTGGAGTTGGCCATCTTAGAGATGAGACTCATATATTGGAGGGTATGCCCGTAGTGGCACCGTCTAAAGCATTAATATGATATTTTCTCAGGCAGAGTTCCTAAGTGGCTAGGAGTAGCCTTAGTGCCCGTATTCAATTTAGTATGGTTTAAAGTATAAAGGCAAAACAATCATAAAATTCCAACTTGATAAGTATGAGGTAAGGCATTATGGAATAATTTATATGAGTTAAAGTATGTTATTCTATATATGAAATATTGTGTGGTATTGTGTTATGTTGAAACATGTTAATTGCATGTGGAGATATATATGCTCATGCATACATATTTATCCAAATATTATTCATGCATACATGAAGATTAAAACTATATGTTGTCATGTACCACTAAGCATTTTATGCTTAGCGTATGGATGTTGATTTCCCACACAGATTGAAGATAAGGGATATTTTGCTAAATAATAGGAGAAGACCAAGGAGAAAAGTTCAGGACAAACCTATTGGGGTTGGTGATACAACTATTTTTTTTTGTTATTTTTCTTTAGGTGGGAATGTAAAAAAAAAAAATTAGATGGATTTTTGTATAAGTCTAGCCAAGTTGAGGCCTTTATTTTGTAATATGAAAAAAAAAATTATATATATATATATATTATGCATATTCAACTTTACTCTATATTTTGAAAAGTCATCATGGCCATGGTGCAAAAGTAATTTTTTTTAAGAAAAAAAAATATATGTTTTACCTTTGTAACATTATAGTACCATTCTATATAATTAAGGTATATTCCTTCATTATATGGCAGGATATTACATGTTTTGAGTTGAATGAATTTAGGTATAGGAAGAATACCTAGAATCATGTTTGTGATTAAAGGAATCATGCCCATGACTCAATTGTTTTAGAGGTACAAAATGGTTCGCAATTGGGTTCATGACTAGGTAGGTCATGACCCAGGTCGTGACAATCTGTAGAAGGTATTTTTAATGCTTGTTTTGATGAGGAAAGGTTGTGTTTATGGAATTTCTATTGTGTGATATGTTTATATAGGGCATTTAGGCCCGAAAAAGAGTAGAATAAAGCATGGTACCAATGTAGGAATACAAAACTAGCTTGAGGCCCAGTATTTAGGCACCTTTAGTCTTACTAGTTAAGGAGCTTGAAGCCCGGTATTTGGGCGCTCTCAACTAGGAGAAACAGGGTGGCTTGAGGCTTGGTATTTAGGTGCTTTCAACTAGGGAAGCTCAATTGAGCTTGAAATATTTAAAACATGTATGTAATGACATGTTTGTTCACGAGATATGTTAGGCAAGATCGGATGAGTCTTGGGTTTGTGTTGATTATTATCTTTTAATATATATGATGAATTGTCATGCTACGTTGTATAGGCAGTTATATATATGTATATATTTATGGTGTAGATATTTGATTTCAAGGTAGCTGGTGGCATGGAAATGGAAGCGGGTAAAATACAGAAAATAGGTAATTCTTATCCAAGATTGAGGTAATGGTACCATTAAGATTATATATTATATATCTAGATATATCGATGTAAGGCTTGGATTAAAAGCTTCCATGTTATGCTAAGCATATGTGTGTGGTTTCCCTCATATGCAAGTTTAAGGTACAAGCTAGAGTTGATGAGAAGACAAAGCCTAAAGAGTCAAAGGTCAAGCTAGCACTAGGAAGCGTTGATGATGCATGCATGCATGTATTATGTACATGGTTATTCAGTTGTGATTTGCATTTGTGACAAAGTTTGTATTATTTTGAGCTGGGAGTAGCTCAAGGGATTCAAGGTCTGTAAAGTAAAGTTTAACTTTTCGCAAACTGCATTTGATTTTCATTTTCAAGTTATCCTGGCCATGATACAGGGAAAAGTTTTTAATTGAATAGGTTTTAAGTGTCATGCATTGTAATATCCTTTAGTATGATTAGAAGGAATTTTAGTCATATTGAGGGGCGTTACTTTTCCAAACTAAACCCTAACTTTGCAATAGAGTCCTTTTAACCTATGAAAATAAGATGAAAAGGGGAGGAAAAGAAGAAGAAAAACAAAAAAAAAAAAATCAGTTACTTACACACACCTATGAGTCATTGGTGCTAGGATTTCAGATTTCAACTCTTTTCCTTTTCTCCTCCTCTTTTCCAGCTGATTTCCTCTAGTTTTCTTCCTTCTCTCTTTGATTCTCACTCAAAGGAAACCTTTAATCTTACTTTTGTTAGAGATGTGCCCAAAAAGCAATCACCTCAGGCACTTACTATACACATTTATAATGTCATTCTTTTATTATATTAGTATTCATTTGCATATAAATTGATATATATCTTAAACTAATTAATGAAAGTCCATGATATGAAACATAGCATGAAGAAAATCATGATGAGATCATGATAATGAGATTCCTATCATGTGTAATTATTTTAGTGTCTAAATTATCCCTAGTCATAGGATCAATAAGACGGGACATTATTGATTCGGATAGACTAGTACGTGTTATACTCCTTGATTGGATCAAGTAGTAGATCTCATAAGTTGTAAGCATGAGATGTTTAAAGTTAATATGTGAATTCTTGCTAAGAGTAGTCAAATACATTGGATGACCTGCTATGAGACAGTCATATGGATTATCTATTCAAATGTCAATGACAGCCTCATCATAACAATGGCGCAAGTATCCTTAGACTTG
Source organism: Balakata baccata (assembly GCA_949630135.1). NCBI lineage: Eukaryota > Viridiplantae > Streptophyta > Magnoliopsida > Malpighiales > Euphorbiaceae > Balakata > Balakata baccata. The sequence goes on from CATIWF010064708.1 coordinate 4,655, forward strand.
AGGTACTCAAGGATATCTTGGATACTAACTCTGTGTTTTGACTTCATAGAGGTCACTCATAGGGTGGTGATTTGATACAGCTTGAGGTATTTGAAGGTAATTGTATAGCTAATAGATGATTCACTGCTCCTGATAGATGGAATATATACCTACAGCCTCTTATCGAGATCATTACTAGGGAATCTCTGGCCGGAGTGGAAATGTCATGAAGATAGTCTTCAATGACATGACTAATAGAGTAATGAGTCCCAGTAATAAGATCTAACATCACTTGGGCTAGGTGTGACAAAGTCAGTCTAGCAGGAGCTAACACAGAGTCAATACTCTGAACTGAGTGGAGTACAAGATGGTGAAAAGACAAATTGCACAAATATTGTTTATGGAAAGATTTGTAGTCAAACTACTGACTTTTCAATCAATTGGGGGTCATGATGTATTGCTAGACACCGCTAATGATTTGCTCGATATCAAATGTTGATTCAGGTGGCCAACATAACCAAAAGCCTAATAGGTCACACACTTTAAAGGTGTAAATGATGAATAAAATTGTAACACCCTTAGATATAACTAGATTTCCCTCTAATTATACCAAGGATGTTACTGTGCATGAACTTCAAAATCATGAACAATTTTAAACCTATTAATGTACCATGGCCATGATGACTTGATAAAAAAACTCTATGCATGCTCAAATAAAAACTTTATTAACTTTAATAAAATATATTATACTGGCTTCACTAGCCAAAGCTTTGCAAAATATTTGAGGAGTTACAAATTTACATGTCCTTCATGCTTAGGACATGAACACATGTAACTACTCTTAACCCTTTAAAATACAAACCAAAATAAAAAAAATACGTATAGACCTCTATCAAAAAGTGCTCCTTGAACCCCACTACTTGGATCAAGCTTAATCCCTTCCTCGTGGTTGATTTCTTCCTTCCATGCCAACTCCTAATCTTCTTTGTTAATTTCTTACTAATCTTCACCTTTTAACCTTTAATCTAGCCTTAAGCCTTCAATTTCCGTAAAAAATATGAAAAAACTAAAGAAACTCTAACATGAGAGAGCTTGAGTGGGACGATAATAGAGGAGTATGGAGTAGAAAAGAAATAAGGATAAGATTTTTAGTTTTGACAGAGAAAGTATGCCCACTTTAGTCTTTTCTCATTTTATGAATCTATACACATATTCAATAAATGTCATCCTTCATTAATTTGAAAGTGTGTTCATGTATATGCTTCCCACATGGAAGACATGCCTTTACATTTTGTTTTATTTCTTATAATTAATAATATGCAAAGTTCTAATTAAATCCTCAAACTATTATCCTTTCAATTTAATCCATACCTTGATTTTAATTTCTTTAATATTAAACCTTAAACTAATAAATTTTCTACAATTACATATATTATTACTCACATCATAATTTACTCTACATAACGGTTCTCTCGGTTTATCAATACAAAATAACATTCTTACAATTTATTCCAAATCTACAATTCCACTCAATTTATTATAATTAAAATATTTTTATTTTAATTTATCACTTCTATTAGATTTGAAATTAAATTTTGGTCATTTTAACGATATTTCGATAGCTAACGCACTTAGCTTCAAATCAATGCAGAGCGTCTAGTCTCAAGATGTGTGCAATTATCGGTATCCAAATTAGTGGTAGCGACAAAAATTGTCTTGGATGAGATCAAAAAATATGATATAATTATTTAAAGTCGGATCGTGATGGAATTGCGAAAAAATTCTAGAGAAAAAATTGCTCGAGAAGGTCACAGGCCTATGTTGGCTGTCAGCACAACCCAACGCTCGTAGTGCACAACTTCGGCCAATTTTGACCAAAGTTGCCATTTTGGCCCAATCTCCCCCAAACCCTATTTTGGCATTTTTGCTCTACTTGGACAGCTTAGGGCATTTAGGAAACACCTATAAAAAGGTTTTTTTACTAGAAAAACTCTAACCTCTATGAAAATTAATTGTTAATTTTTCTCTAAGTTTTTCTCTCAAGATTATTCCCTTATGAGGTTTCCTCTTTTCCGATTCGTGTGGATTACTATGGGCTTGGTATATTGTGGTTTGTGACAATCCGATATGAAGGGGAGGTGGAAAAGTTCAAGAACACCAAAGGTAAAGTCTTTAGCCTTTAATTTTGGTTAATTAATTTTGATGACACAAGTTAAGTCCTTAGTTCGGATTTTGATTTTTTTTTCCGCTGCATTTTATGTATGAGATACACTCTCGAAATCCAACAATTTTCTCTTTGACTTGGGAGTGTTTTGGTGGTGGAAATGTGGTAATAGGAAGTCTTGTCGTGTGAAGAGATGGGGCTAATTTTGTTTGCTGAAAAATGAAAAGAAAAAAAAAAAGAAAAATAATGGCCTTTATAGACCTCACAATTCACAGGCGTGAATTGTCTCATTCATTATTTTATTTGTTTTCTCCTTTAAAACCTCAATTATTCAACCCATATGATCAATCATTTATTAATTAACCCATAAATTACTAAATTATTAGCTCCACTCTATTTTACGGGCATTACAATACTAGAACCTCACATACCTAATTAGGGAGCCTATAACTGATAGGAATCTTAAGAATGGTATATGCTTCCGAAGGAAACAATTTATATTTTTTGAAATGGAATTAGAATTTAAATCATAAAGACACGGTCTAAGTTAAATTAATATTTGAGGAAATTTCACCATTTACCTAAATTTTAATTTTTTTTTCTGTTTTACCACATTTTATTTGTACCGAAAATTTTTTCTTTCTTACCTTTCTTTTCTTTCTCATTTCATTTGCAAAGATCAGCTAAGATGAAAAATACAAAGAAAACGAAGAAGAATAAGTAAAGAAAGATTTCTTGATTTTATAAATCATTAATTCTGATATTGGCAATATCGCGTTAGAGTTGAACTCGCCGCAACAAGAGCTGAAGAAGCAGAGCACCTTGGTTTTTGGATTTGCGATTCAAATACCAAGAAGAAGATGAAGAAGGGCTTTAAGCACAGTAAATAGGGAAAATCAAATTTGTATAATTAGGTTTAGATGTTTATTGAAGATTGGTGGATCTAGAAAAATGTATAAAATGTATGCATTTATTTATTAATCATCAATTATCTTTTATTCTTTAAAAATATACCTAAGATATGCCCAAGATATACCAAACTTTATACTTTTAGTTCATAACTATTTTAGGCCAAGGGTATCCCCGATATATACTGTAATGCCCACAAATGGGTCAATTCTGTCTTATTTTATATTTTGGTAGGCAGAACCAAATTCCACTTAGGAAAGGTCACTATGTAGTCAAGAAAAGTTTCCTCTTCGGGACACCCGTTTTTTCGATCGAGACTCGCCTCTGGTCTACACATTATAAATACATAATTTCATGTCTTTTTTTTTCCTCCATTTGAACCCTAGCTGTCTCTAATGACCAATAGACCCTCTAAACTCTCCTTCCTCCACCTCTATTAATGCTCCTTCACCTAAATACTAGTAAAACACAATTGAGATTATTTTATCAATGATTAAATTGGGTTTTTGGTGTTTTTCATCAATAATACGAGACTTCTGCCAAACAGCCTCTAGAATCATATTGTTCATCTCTATTCTTGACTCCCATACATGATTCGGTAAGTTTAATAATAGTTTAACAGCCTTAGTATTGTTTTAATAGTTGTAATCACATTAAATTAGAGTTTTCCCAATTTCTCAGTGTGGTTCCTTATGAACAGAAGGTATTGAACAGTCTGTGACCTTTGATTTGTATGTCTGATGCTAGGGAAAGAGGCAGAAGATGAAAACGGACATCAGAACATATGAGAGACGTTGATAGTGAGGGTTTCAACTCCATTGTTATAGGTTTATACATATAATCATGTTTATTTGCTTTCTAGCTGAATGTTTGCTAGTGTTTAGCTATATTGGATGGTTTGTATCTAATGAATGTCATGAATAATGATTTGAAAGGTTTACAGAGAATGATGTGAATTAATGGCATGGATTATTCATGATATTCCATGTTAAATTGGTATTCAATGTGTTAAATGGATTGTGGTATATTTAAAATGACAATGTGGTCTATTACTATGATCTATGGTGTTCTGGAAACTTGTATTGTGTTTTAGAATCAATAGATTTTGGGACAGCATGTGAAAACTGCAATTTTCCTTACTGATGTCAGGCCTTTCCCAATTGGGACTCGCACAACCCTAGCCTTGTACAGCCCAATGATGGGCCAGGCTAGTGGCACTAAAGCCGAAATGGCATGTCGCGGTGTGCTAAGGTACAGACATGCTTGTATGAAAGGTTATGATGCCAATTTTGATGATATGGAATACATATGCCTAACCTATTATGATGTAATATGAGAAAAACATGGATGTGTTGATTATGGTATGATGTATTATGTGCTAGGGCATGACATGAGTTAAATAGACATGTATATAACGATAAGATGATAATATGTTACCATGTTTGGGTTGTCATGCGATATCACAAAAGTGTATTATAATTACGGAATATGGCACATGCGAATAAAGGAAATGACTTAAATTCCCTTACTCATACTAAGACTGACTATAGGATAGATGACATGCCATTAATGGTGGTTATGGTACCGTAGGTTTATTTCATGCATTATTTTCGAGTAAGGTGGCTACAATTCCGAGAGCAACCTTGATCTATTATGCTAGCAATTATTTTATACAATTATGAGTCAAGTTGGCTTCAGCTCCGAAGCACACTTGACTCAGGTGCAAATACAAACAGTTACAATTAGGTGGGTAGGGTGGCTTCAACTTTTAGAGTGCCCCTATTCACAACCTGTATCTGATAGTCTAGTATAGAGTGATTAAGCAATTCAAATGAATAAACGAAAACAGGATAATGTAAAATAATATGAGGAATAAGGAAAGGTTTCCGCTTACTAGGTACGCTACGGTGATGTGTAATGATTTGATTGGTATAATGGCATGACTATAATTATATGAATTGAAAAATGAGATAGTGTTATAGTATGACTTTCATGTAATGAATGATATGATTTAAATGTGTATGACATGCATGATAGTCTTTATATAATTATATATACCACTAAGCATGGATAGCTTAGCATGAGGATTTCGTGCACGCAGGTCTGGAGCCGTAGGTAGAATTGACACGAAGAAGCCAGGCCAGTTAGAGCAATCAGACCCAAAATCAGCTCACATTTATTTATTTCTTTTCTTAACATGCATTTGGGATAGAATTGGATTTTTGTTTTTAATTGTATTGCAGATTATGGATTGTATGAATATTTTATTTTGGGCATGTTTAGCCCTGGAACTCATGTTCATTATTTACAGATTTTCTTCTTAAGCCTGAATGCATGATAATTACTTATATGGTACATATTGTTATGGATAAATAAATGAACGAAATCATGAGATGTAAACATGGTAAAGGCTAAAAAGGGAACAAAAGCTAATGGTTCAGTATCATGTATACAGTAGCACTCCCTTGTATAGCGGGCTAGTATGCTATATGGGATGATGTTACATATACTCAATGTATGATCAAGGTATACCAGACTTTATAAATTGTTGTCCATATGCTGAAAGTATTCCTAAGATATATCCAAGGTATATCGGATTTTATAGCATTTGTTTACAACTGTTTTAAGCCAAAGATATCCCTAAGATATACCCAAGGTATACCGGACTTTATATATTGTTATCCATATGCTAAAGGTATTCCCAAAATATATCTAAGGTGTACCAAACTTTATATGATTTGTTCACAACTGCTTTAAGCCGAAGATATCGCTAGGATATACCCAAAGTATATAGGACTTTATAAATTGTTGTCCATATGTTGAAAGTATTCCTAAGATATACCCAAGATATACCAAACTTTATATCTTTTTTTCACAATTGTTTTAAGCTGAAGGTATTCTCAAGATATACCCAAGGTATGCCCAAGATATACTGAACTTTTATTGCCTTTATTCACAACTGTTTTAGGCCGATGGCATCCTCGAGATATACCCAAAATATATCCAAGATATACTGAACTTTATAGCATTTGTTTACAACTGTTTTATACTGAAACTATCTCGGAGATATACCCAAAGTATATAGAAAGTGCTGAAGTAATTATAGAAAATATTTTTTGATAAAATTGAAAAACATATTGACGAGTTATAAAGATGTAATTATTTTTTCTTTTTTGGTATTTTTCCCTTTATATTTTCATTGAATTTGAATTCGCGATTCAGACTTAGAATCATAATCAATGGTTCTAAATCAATTTTGCTTTCGATTCTTTTACAAATTATGCTATTTTTAAATATTTTAACTCCTTGTTAATTCTATTATATAATTTATAAATATATTCAAACTCCACTCGTTATGAAGATCAAGGTATTTATTTTTTTTCTAATTTTCAATTAGAAAAATTAATAGTCTTTAAATTCTGTCAATCTTACATTGTTTGATGTTACTTTTTTATTAATTTAATTCATTGTTGTGCGTAAAATTTTATAATAATTTATTTAACTTTATAATTGTATTTTCTTTTAATCTTAATTAATTTTTAATATAATAATTTTAGACTTTGTTTTGCTTTCAAATTTTTTACTTCAACAATATTTTTATCTAGCACTTTTTTATTTAACTCTTAAAAATATAATTTCTTAATTTGATAAATTTCCTATATGCCCCTTCTTTTAATGGTTATTAATATATAGACAATATTTAGTAATTAAATAATGAAAAAATAACGAAAAAAACTCATGAACTTTGTCAAATTTCACAATTATATCTAATTATTAAAAATCTTTATTTAAATTATATGAACTTTCATTTTGTAAACAAGTCTAGTTTCAATAGCATAAAATCAGTCTCAGAATTTAACTGACATTTGTGTTGATTGACTGAATAGAATAACTGACATTAATGTAAACTAAATATGCTAACTGTATTAAACAGCAATATCTTTAATCCAATTATTCAATTATAATTGAATATATTTAATTCAGTCATCATATTTAATCCACGTTAGCGCCAAATATTCTATTTGGTCAATCCACATAAGAGCCAATTAAGTTTTGATATTGGTTCTGTGCTACCGAAATTATATTTATTTTAATAATAAAAGCTCTTATAATTTAAATAACATTTTTTTCTTAAATTATATATAATTGTGATATCTTGCAAACTTTTATAATTTTTTTTTGTAATTTTTCCTTAAATTATTACCATATTCTTGAATTTTGTACTATCTGCAGATCATTCAACTAATTAAATATATCCACTATTATATTCAAGGTTGCTAAATTTGTTTTGCTCAATAAACTGAAAAAGACAGAAAGACAGAAGGTCAAGAGGTTAGACATTTAACTGGGGTTGAACTGGTAAAACAAAATTCTTTCAAAATATAATATATAACATATTTTATGTATAGTAAAATATAAAAATTACTTACACTTGACATCTAATATATTACAAATAATATTTATAATTTAAATTAATTATAATATATCAAAAATTTTCTCAAATATATTAACATTTATACTATATTTATTACTTTAGTAAACTATTTATTTATTTATATATTATTTTAATTTTAAAGATTAGAATAATTAAAAAGATAATAAAAATTATATTAAAACATACATTTATTTATCAATTAACATAATTTTAAATATAATTTAAATGAAAATTTTATCTCAATACATATATTAATATTAAAAATATAAATCATTAAACTCTATTATTTATATAAGTTTTTTTTTTGAATAATGTGAGTAAATAAATTAATATATATGTCTTAATAAAAAATATTATTTAAATTAATATATAATTATGTTTTAAAATATTCTTAAAAAATAATATCTATTTTTTATAGTTAGTATTTTAATAAAAATTAAAATTGTTTTATTTATACACTTTAAGTTTTAATATTTAAATAGATAAAAAATTTTAAAAATATTACAATAATAAAATATTATCATAATATATATTGAATATGAAATTCTCATAATTAAATTTTATTTCATTATAATTCATGTCTAATGTTAAGATCTTAAAATTGTTTATAAACAATATTACATATAAAAGTTTGGACAATGCTGATAACACATCAATATTGTGGCCCAGTGGTAAGGTTTGCACCAACACATTCTCACAAACGCGAGTTCATTCTGCGACATTGTGGAATATTTTTCATAATTTACTACCACTACTACATGAACCGGCTAAACCTGCTCAGTTTAGATAGTTTACAAGTCAACCAGGCAGTACATTGGTTTTTTACCAGTCCAATATATGTCCGAGTAGAGGGTAAAAATCTATCGGTTTAAGGATCAATTTCTAATTGAACCGACCGATCCAATTTTAATAACACTTGTTATATTAAATGCACTAGTTCATTGGTTTTTACCAGTCCAATAAATGTCCAAGTAGAGGGTAAAAACCGATCAATTTTAAGATTAGTTTCCAGTTGAACCAACCTAACTGGTCCAATTTTAAAAACACTTATTATATTAAATGCGCTAGTATAGTAAGAGTTTAAGGGGAGAAAAAAAAAAAAAGAGAAAATTACATCATACTCGGGCAAAGCTTAAAAAACCTACTTGTATTTTCATGTTTTTGCAATATGAAGTACAAGATTTTTTTCGGCTCCAAAAAAAGTATTTTAGTTTCTATCATTAGTAATTTTAAATTTTTTAAGCATAATAATATTAACAAATGTTGAGCTGTTACTGATATATAATGAAATAGGTATCAGTTTGGTAGATTTGAAATTACAAAAGTGTTAAATAATAGTATCACCTCAATATTTTCTAACATTATTATGAATAAAAACTTAAATTTCCTAACGACACAAACTATAAAATTATTTTTTACACTAAAAAATAGCATACTTAAAATTGTAAAATGGTGAAACCGCTTATAGGTTTTTGGAACTTTCTCCAATAATTTTGTTGGCTGGCAGCGGAAGCGTTATTTTTATTTGGATTGAGGGGAGCTCTTGGTCTCGGTCAAAATTATAGATTTCAAAAATTTTTTAATTTTACCGAAACATACAATCAAATATTGTATGACATGAAAACACACTTTTCATGTTAATCTCGAGCATTTATCCATAACTTTTAACAAAACATATTTTCTTAACTTTTATCGATAAAATCCATTTTGCCAAGATCATCCCATGATTTAAAGAACAAAATGGAAAAATAAAAGGATTCAGCCAAACCTTTTATTGCTGAGATCATCAAGGTGCAAATGAAGTAAAAAGACCAAAAGCTTTGTTTGCGTTGATGAATCTCCTTTTGCTAGTCCCGGATGTATGATCACAAATATTTTCTCCTTCTGGCAAATTTTAGCTACTAACTCTTTAGCAACTTTTTCTCAATATTTTTCTTTCAATGCTCATACCGTATGAGAGAAAGAAAAAATTTTAAGAACAAAATCAAATTTTGCTCGAGAGAGATTTTTGAGAGAATTCACATATGAAGAAGAAGTTGATTAGTACAAAAGAAAGAAGAAGTTGATTAGTACATAAGAAAGAAGAAAATTAAGAGGGAGATTAAGGAGAAGTGGCCAAAGCCACA
>CATIWF010064722.1:0-92855 GCA_949630135.1 Balakata baccata
CAGCAAAGTTGTGGTGTGATAACCAAGCCGCTCTTCATATTGCTTCTAATCCTGTTTTCCACGAACGAACAAAACATATTGAAATTGATTGCCACTTCGTTCGAGAGAAACTACAGCAAGGTTTGATCTCCACAGGATATGTGAAGACTGGAGAACAATTGGGAGATCTATTCACTAAAGTTTTAAATGGAGCTCGAGTTGATTATCTTTGTAACAGGCTGGACATGATTAATATCTATGCTCCAGCTTGAGGGGGAGTGTTACATAATATAATATTCTAATTAGATAATCCCCTAATTAGTGGTAGCAAATATCTTAATTAGATAATTCCCCAATTAGTGGTTGTAAATATCCTAATTAGTATAGTATCCTAATTTGTATAGTTGTCTTATTAGCATTCTATCTTTGTATATAAATATGTAAAGCTTGTAGCAATAAAAATATGAAAAAAATACATTCCCATATCTCTGTTTTTACAGACATCCATATAAACATGGTATTTCAGTTCAAAAATCATTTTAAGCCTATTCTCCTATTTGGCTGACAAAATTTTATTAATATGCTGCCCACATTTCTAGGCTTTCTCTGGACTTGACCAGTCAATAACGACACAAGCGAAGCTATTGGGCAACACAGCTTTAGATGCTGTTCTGAATACACAATTCTTGGTCCAGATTGGAGTTTTTACTGCAATCCCAATGATAATGGGTTTTATACTTGAACTGGGATTGCTGAAGGTACTTGTGTAATTCTTCATTCCCCTTTATTGCACTTTATTTCTTGCCACAAATACTACTATATGTTCCCTCATCTGTGCTGAAGTATCAAGGTTATGTTTCTTTAACAGTGGTTGTGTTCCATTTTGGTATTTTTTCATTATTTACTTATACAATTTGGTATTGAACCTATTTGTATAATCAATGGTTGTTATGATTTGATAATATCTACATAATTACAGGCTGTTTTTAGCTTTATCACAATGCAACTTCAGTTGTGTTCAGTCTTCTTCACATTTTCTTTGGGAACTAGAACTCATTATTTTGGACGTACTATCCTACATGGAGGTGCAAAAGTATGTCTCTCAACTATCATTGCCTCACTTTGAAAACTCATGTTTATGTATTGGAAAATGATTTTTATCTTTATCTTTCATCAACAGTACAGAGCAACTGGTCGAGGCTTTGTGGTCCGTCATATTAAGTTTGCTGAAAATTACAGGCTTTACTCAAGGAGTCATTTTGTCAAAGCGTAAGTGATGACTACACAATGACATATTGTTAATGTTGTTTATCTAATGTCACTACCCTGTCTTCTTTTGTTGTTTGTCTGTTTTTGAGATTGAATTTATTTATATCAAAGGAACTGATTCCTTTTCTTTGAATCTTCCAATTTGTTTCCTCTCAGGCTTGAAGTGGCATTACTTCTAATAGTTTACATTGCATATGGGTATACAGACAGTGGTGCAATGTCCTTTGTCTTGTTGACTCTTAGCAGCTGGTTTCTTGTCATTTCATGGCTTTTTGCTCCTTACATATTCAATCCCTCAGGTTTTGAATGGCAGAAGTAAGCTTCTTTGTTTGTCAGAGCCTTTAATTTGAAGTGGTTTTGAGTTGAGCATATCAAGCCTTTCTAAAACTTATTTTTTCATTAGACCTGAACTGTCTTCTGAGCCTGATGTTACCATTGTTAACAGAACAGTTGAAGATTTTGATGATTGGACCAGCTGGCTTCTGTATAAAGGCGGTGTTGGGGTGAAAGGAGATGATAGCTGGGAATCATGGTGGAATGAGGAACAGGTGATGTTCTCAATGTACTTTTGAAATGGGTTCTTTTTTTTTTTTTTTTATCCTTTTACAAAAACCATTCTGATGTGTTTTAGAAATGAATAATTTGTACGACATTAGTTATTCTTGGCATTCTGTCTTATGTGATAAAGTAGACAATAGGTTGCTTTTGCTTGATCTTTGTATTTTAAAATGGGGAATAATTTTCCCTGCTGGCAATAAGTATCATTATTGTATGTATTTGAGACATTATTCATCATGCTAACTTGTTTAAGGTTTTATCTTGTGGCTGAAGTTTTATAGTATTTGCTTCATTTTATTTTCTGGTAATTTTTTTTTTGTGACAAACTGTTCATTTTCAGATACACATCCAAACTTTGAGAGGTCGTATATTGGAAACAATATTAAGTTTACGATTCTTCATGTTTCAATATGGCATTGTATACAAACTCCATCTCACAGGAAAGGACACATCTCTTGCGGTAATCTGCTTACCTTTTGTTCCGTCCTTTTGGCTGAAAATTTCCAAAATAACGAGAACTTTCTTGCTTTTGTAACTTTGTAATAATGTTGTTACTATGTTTTGGAACAAAATGATCAGAAAAGCCTAGCAAGAAAATCAGAAGGTCAAAATCAGAATAAGACTTTGTCACTGTTTCATATGCTGATGGTTTTGGTTATGGACATCCCACATTAAACAAAATTCACTATGTATGAGAGTCATTACATTTGAATGTTACTGCTTATTGTTTCCTTATGTTAACAACTTCTTTTGTCTAGATTTATGGCTTGTCCTGGATTGTATTGATCGCTATTGTCATGATATTCAAGGTTTGTATTAGTTTTACTCTAAGAACAACTAATCTCTTCACATTCATATATTAACTGATACGCATTTTATGTTTTATGATTTTACTGGTAGATTTTTACATATACCCCTAAAAGATCCACCAACGTCTTTGAGAAGTACGTCAACTTCCAGCTATTCATGCGATTCATGCAAGGAGTTGCATCTATAGGACTTGTTGCCGCGCTTTGCCTTGTTGTTGCCTTCACTAATCTGACAATTGCAGACCTTTTTGCAAGCATACTTGCATTTATTCCTACAGGATGGGCCATTTTATGTGTAAGCTCACTCTTCCAATTTAGCATTTAAAATATTAAAAATGTTAATTGCACAAGTTGGTAGTGACATGCACATGCACATGTTCGTTGTTACTTGTGATCTTGTAGACTTCCTATTGCACTTTAATATTTGTTTTCCCTTTGTATGCTTGAGTAATGTACTGTAATTGGTCTTTTTTGGGTTAGTCGCTTGCTTGTTTTGTTGATTCCTAGGTTTTAAGGTTGCATTCGTTGTCAATATTTGGGGTTCTCGTGTGAACGTAACCACATAAGCTGTATGCTACTTCTGTCCTGCTGCTCTAAAGCAAGATGTAATTCTTATTGAGTAGCTATAATGTAGTACCTTCAATGCCTGTTCTAAAGCGAGCTGAAAGAAATGTGGAGAACCAGTATCCTTGTCTCAACGAGTCCATGTGATGTCAGTTGTGGGTGATTGTTACATTATAGTCTTCTCATCCAATATGCTTCATGTCTTAACACACTGATTCCTACTTTTTTATTTTTATTTTTGAAAGTGGGTAGGTGTGAAGTAATTTGGTTTAAGTGGATATAGCCTCGTGTACAAGGTGGAGGAAAAAAGGGAAAGAAGAGTCGTGGTAATTGGACAGGAAAAAAATGGGCGATTTCATTGAGAAGCCAACTTAGTTTACTATTGTTAGCAACAGGCATGACAGTTCCTTTGAATCATTATCAGGGTCCCTTTTGAGAATCTGAACAGAGTGAATAACGGGGGACCAAATTGCTCACTGCATTTGGATGAAAACCTTCATTCTGACTTAAATCTTTCATTTTTTTTCCAGCACTAATCTGAATATGGTTCTGATATTATTTTATTCTGCTGGAAACAGTTGGCTGTCAGCTGGAGAAGAGTTGTTTGGAATCTAGGCTTGTGGGATTCCGTGCGGGAGTTTGCCAGAATGTATGATGCTGGGATGGGGGTGATTATTTTTGCTCCTATTGCATTCCTGTCATGGTTTCCGTTTATCTCAACCTTTCAATCTCGCCTTCTCTTTAACCAAGCATTTAGCCGTGGATTGGAGATCTCTATTATCCTTGCTGGAAACAAAGCAAATGTTGATGTCTGATTCTTACAGCCATGGATGACTGGTTTACCATTGGGAGTTGGTGAAGTGCTTGGATGAAATCTAGAGGCATTACTGCTTTTCTTTTGTTTTTGTTTTTTTCTATTAGGATCCAGATGACTCTGTACATGATGTTTGTAAAAGAAAATTGTAGCTATACATGAGAACGTACTTGATTTGAGTGCCGCAGGACAAGCTTATTAGTAGAGTATTATTCATTTAACAGAAACTGATTGTAGTTACGACAAGTGAGGCTTTTTATTGAATATATTGTTGCGATGTTTCTTTTTTAATGCTTTTTCTACCGAGCCCGTCAACCTGTGGTCCCAAAAGTAACAATGTATGAAGCGAGCAACTGAGATGTAAAGATAGCATGGAAAATGATACAAATCAATAATCAAAAGAAGAGGCCGAAGGGCAATGACTCAACTGCGTATGAGGAGCTGAGCTACTCCGTCTCGGATTCGAAACTCATGACAAACCCAAAAAAAAAAAAAGAGCAAAGGGAGGTCGGATCACATGCCACCGGACTAAGTGATATGCACAATTATATTCCTCGCATCTCCTTAACGGTTTCGGCCCTCGAGTCGTATCAGAATAACCAGAGATATTGAGATAACTGATATGCTGCCCGCATTTATGGCTTACATAGTTAAGGCGTAGCTAGCAAGATACTTGATCATTGGTTCATAGGAATTGAACTAAGACTGATCAACTTTAAACTAAACTGAATAATTCTGCGTACTGATTCGGGTAGAGAGTTCATAAAATTAAATATAAATAATCACTGTCTTTTCTGTTTCACATGAATTAGATCTTCTGTATTGGTCTTCAATATTTTCACAGTTTTCAGCCTTTGATACTTGGACAAAAATCAAGTGACCCATAGCTTAGCTTATTATGATTCCAATATTGTTAGGATGGCTAGCCAGGATAATTAGAAAGGCTTTTAAAAACAGATTTAAATGAGGATAATAATGGCTGAATTGCCAGTTAAATAAATAAGAATAACTAAAGCTGGTGGTAACGAACGTAAAATAGACAATAATATACATATCCAGATTCCATTTTGGCTTCTCGTAACATAATACATGATAAATATATAATGCCACCGTTTGAAAAGATTGTGGCAGGGCAGTTGAAGCAAAGCAAAGAATTAAATATAAGATCGTCCATGTTTCAAAGGAGAAAATTTCGTGTCCTCTGTATTGTTGATCCTAAAAAAGCCTGACTGATGCAAAAAATTTTACACAGGCTGCTGAATTGCATTATCACTTACATTCCCAGTTTCAGCCATACTAGCCTCTTCTTCGGCCACAGAATCGGCAAAGGGTATACTCTGATCATCCGTAGACCCTGATAGTATTGGATGGTCAAATTTACAAGCAGGACCAAACTTGCAAATACCATAGCGGCTGTAGTAAGAGCAAACACTTTTACCCTGGACGTGAAAAACATATACTCCGTCAAGAAAGATAAGTGTTAAAATAAATATTTTGGAGCATATATTATTTCTGACATTGCTGTTGAATCTTATGCCGTAGTTAAATATAAATCAAACGCATTCTTCATCAATTGGAAAAAACCAGACTACACCTGGATACGCAGTTGATTTTATTCTAATTCATTATTTCAGAAATGAATTGATCCTGCTTAAGAAGCATTCCACGAGGAAGACTAAACTTACAGGTCTCATAGGTAGGCCCTTGTCACTTAGAGCGCATGGAGGTGATTTTGAAATATGATTCTTTGGATGATGATATTTACAGTTGGATTTAAACTTACAGTCCCCAGTTTTCAAGTAATAGCTGCATTCTGGTTGACCAGGCCGTTCTGGGAATTCATCAACTGATATCTGCTGCTGATATGTGTAGACATTGGTGTCAGTAGCAGGACTTATGATATATGCCGGACCTGGATGTATGCTCCTTTCTGGTGGATATATAGGAGCCTTGGCAAGCCAAAACAGAATATAATTGTGTCAACAAAAGTTTTTTATCACAACTCAAAAGTTAACAAAGTAAGATCTAAATTTTAAAATTTTGACATCAAATCAACATAACCATCAACTAGGAGAATTAAACGAAACTGTGGTTTGTACTAGAAATTTAAAGGGGAAATATTAATCATTGGGTGATACTAACAACAGGAGAATACACTGCCACTTATTAATCATATAAAAGATAGACTTGTCATTATATTTTGCTTCAACAAGGCTAACAGATTGTCTTCAGTGCTAATTAGTTCCAATGTTCTCTGTGCACATAACTCTTTGATAGAGTCGATTTCTAAATTAATCAATGCATCTATTGCATCAAGTATAACACAAAAAGGAGTCCTAGAACTCAAATAACGCAATGAAGAGCAAATGCATATCCCACTGATTAGAAGATGTTTGACTAAGAGTATAAACTAAACAAAAATAGCAATCTCAAAACATGTAAAGGAACTACATCAGGTCAAAAGAAAAATCCTTTGATACTCAGAACAGAAAGAAGTTTTGATAAAAGTGCTCAATTTCTCATATCCTCTCTGCTCTCCTCTATTGAGTTACCTTCTCTAGACACCACATTGTCTACTTTTTAAAAAAAATGACAATTTGGAGGGATTAAATTAAAGAATAAACACCTATCTTTAGGACAATTCTAGTTATACATATCGAACATCTTAAATAATAACACACCTGATATCCATTCCACTCAGGACTTCGTGAAGGAACCCCTTGAGTTGGTGGAAACATAATTGGTGCAAATGGAGGAGCCTCATTTATTCCTCTTGGTGAAGACCATGATGCTACATTTGATTGTGATGAACTATGTAATGCAGCAGAGCCACCATTATTGAATGCTGAATGGGGGTCACTTCCTCCCACAGCAGTGGGATCTGGATGATTAAACCGGCAATTAGCTCCATACTTGCAAGAGCCATTTTGCATATAGTATGGGCACTCTCTCTCACCCTGTGATTAATAAGATAAGTTAACAGTTTCCATCACCCACTGTTAAGATAAAGAAATTCTTAAAATCGACAAATATGTACCAAATATTTCAATATATAAATTAGAGATATACAGGTCGGATTGGCAGACCCAGAAAGTTAAGGTCTGAAACGGGTAAAATTGATGTCTTTGCTGGAAGCACTGAATTTTTTGCTTTTGAGTGGTGGTATCTACAAGCCTGTCCATACTTACAGCCTCCTGTCCTTAAGTAATACTGCAGCAAACTCAAGAAAAAATTGTAGTACAGCAAAAACTGCTATTCAATAGCCATGCATACACAGAGCTGAGTGAAGAAACCAGCTTATGTGACATTTACTTTTCAAGAGACAAAAGGTAAAGCAATCAACTTGACCATATAAACTAGCAGATGCAGTTCCAAAAATAAACAAACTACTAAATGTTATATGAATTTCACATAACATATCTTGGTTACCTATGGTGCAAATTGAGATCAAGGAAATTCCTATCCAAATAACAGCTTGAACAAGGCATTAATGCCTGAATCTTAAGTAAGATAATGAACCAAGAATATACATAGGCTGATTGAAAGAGGAGAAAAGAACAATTGCTCAGGTCAAATGAACAAGAAATGATTCAGAAGACTCAACTAGCTAACAAATAGAAACATTTTGCAAGAGGGTGGTGGTGCATAACATGACTGAGGCAGAAAGTAGTTCTTCAAAAGCAGGCTTTTTTCCCCCCCTCATATAACTAGATTTAAAATATAAAGCATATCAAATATAACCTTGCATTCTGCCTGGCCAGGCCTCTCTGTTGCTTCTTCCCTTTCCTTCACCTTCTCCTTTGCAGCCTTACAAAAAAGTGAAAATTTCATTTAGAGAAAAAGAAATGAAATAAGCTTTAAGAGTTTTGAGTTTGGGTTACATAATTAATAATACGGGTCCACTTGTGGATCTTAAAACAATGGAAGACCCAATTTCCAGATGCTTTCTAAAGCACAAGATATTACAAGTCCTGGACTTGAGACAGGCAAATGTCAATTGTTATACCGGTAGAAAAATCAAAACCTAGAATTACTTTCCATCAAGAGAAACAACTGCCACTGATAATAACAGCATAAGACAACTTTACCATTTTTCACAAACACAAAATCCCCTCTCTTTTTTATAATTATAATTTTTGCAAATCCAGTAAATCCCCTGGCAAATCATCATGACAAGGTAATATCGTCAACTAACAAGAAAAACCCTCACACTAAAAATAAAATTCCTCTCATCTAACAACAAGACTATAATAAGCTTACACAGAACACTCTGCTTATCATTCAAAGAACCATGCTGTGCCCAAACAATAAGGCTGCATTAAACAGAGAAATAGAGGGAAAAAAAAAGCATATCTAGTACCTGGTTTTTCCTTTTAACAGGGTGATTAAACTTGCAATTAGATCCAAATTTGCAAGTCCCAGTTTTCATGTAGTAGGAACAATCTTCAGCTTCAGGTCTTACAGGATATTGATGCCTTCTGTTACCATTACTTCTCTCGTCCTTTTCCACCTCATTGCCTGTCTTGTCATTATCATAGCTGTGTTTATCGTATCCGCCATTGCTCTCTGCACCGTTAAAGTCTCCATCTCGATTCCATCCAATCGAATGTTTATCGTCCTCATCATCTTTCAAATACAGCTGCTGGTTCTCTAGTCCTTTTTCATGTGCACCGTTAAAGTCTTCATCTTGTTTCCATCCAATCAAATGTTTATTCTCCTTATCATTTTTCAAATACAGCTGCTGGTTCTCTAGTCCTTTTTCACGTGCTTCATCTTCCGCCACCAAATCAGGTGAAGCCTCCTTGTCCTTGTCATTAATTTCTTTCAAATACAGCCGATTCCCTAGCTGTTCAAGGAGTTCCACTGCCTCATCAGACGGAATAGTACCCCCCGGATCGGCATTGGAAGAGGATACAGAGGATGGAAACCCTAAATTAGGATTTGTATCCCCACTATCTGCAACAAAATCAGATGCTTCAGAGTGCTCCATTACGCCTCCTCCACATTTCAATTCTGAAAAACCCTAATTGCAGACAAAGAGGGACAGAATGGTAAAGGCCAAAATTGTATTTCGAGAAATGGAAAATAAAAACTAAAAAGGAAAAAGAAGAGCCCAAAGTACGAAACTGTCAATTATCTTAATTGTATGTATATATACACACACTTACAAAAATAATTTTTTTTTTTTTTATAAATAGAGAAAGAAAAATTTAAGTAAATGGAAAACTCCATAAACAAACGCTAAATCTTCTTTAATTTTTAGTTTTTACAAGTAAATTAATATTTTTTTTTTCAATATGAAGAGAAACCATGACACTTGAAATAACTTAAGAATTTTATTAATATATGTTAAAAATTAATTACTCGAAAACTGTTATATTTTTCAACCTATTAGATGATAAATATTATATTAATTTTTTAATTAATATTTATAATTTTATTGTAATTTTAATCTATTTTAAGATAATTATATCAATGCAGAAATAAAAATAGCATAAATGAGAATACTTGTACTTCTCTTTCTATTTTCATCTATTTTAAATTATAGGCTATTATTTAAATTTAAAATAAATTAATTTATTAATTAGTTATTGTACACATATTTAATGAATTCTGTTTTATTTTTTAATCATATTAATTAAATTATTTAATATATCTAAACTGTAAAATAAGAATAAAAAGTGAATTTTTTAAATTCTAGCTACATAATAAAATTTTTTCTATTGCCTTTTTATTATATTATTTACTTATATCAGTAGATGATTTACTATTATTTCAAGAATAAAAACTATCTATAACATTAATACAAGATGAATTTAAATTGATATTAGTAAATTTGATAAATGGTATGGGTTAATGGTAGGGTCAGTTAGGTCCTAATTAACCCAACTAATAATATTATGTTATGAATAATCCAATAATATTATGTTTGATAAATGATATATGTTATTAATAATCTAATAATATTTTCCATATATGTTATGAATATAATTTACCTAACTAACGATTCAGCAGTAATAAAAGAATTTTTTTTTTGTGAGACTAATGAGTCAGTTAATTAAGATCACATACCCTAAGACTAATTTTATTTATACCGAATGGAATTTTAAACATGACAAAACATTTTCTCATAAATTTTAAAATAGCTAATTAAAAAAATTATAATTCGAAACCTTTAATTAAGCTAAAAAAACCGATTGCTAATTAAAAAAATTCTAATTCGAAACCTCTAATTAAGCTAAAAAAACCCACGCTATCCCATCCATGCCCATAAGTGCCACTTCTTATTGCATTTGTAGCATGCCGCAGCAGCAGCAAGCGGCCTTCCATGTCACAATTTGAAACAAGAATTCGCCAGTGATATTCATTGGAGAGTAATCAAAACCAGGATCCAAGCAATTTGGTCAATTTGCAGAGAGGGGCCAATTAAGACCCATGACCAAAGAGAAATAATGCCAATCTCAATGACAATCACAATTACAATTACAGGGAAAATCTAACCCTATCCCTAGCTCTACCCTGTCAATTGAGCAACAGTTGCGTTAGCAATGTCAACTAACGTTTCTCTAAAAATCAAACCCTGTTTTTCTTCACTGAATGACCAGTCTTCCGCTTGTGGCGACTAAAATCTGATACAAATCTGAATGTCTGCCCACAACCCTCCTCGGCGCAGACATAAGGGCGAGCACCTGTGTGAACCCTAATGTGTTCAGTCCGAGCCCATGCCCATTTAAATGTCATCTTGCAGCCCTTCCAGGGGCACTTGAGGGGTCGCTCGTCCGTGTGAACTTTGCGGTGCTGCACCAAATATTTATGTGAGAAGAACGTTTTTCCACACCCCTTTACTGGACAAATATTTCTTTTGTGCAAAGCTAGTTCTTGTTTTGAGCCAAAACTCATGCTGCACCCTTCAATGTCACACTGATAATCTGCATCCTCATAGTTGCTTTTCACATTCTTCTGGCCAGCTTGAGGCTTCACAGCTGAAGCACCGTTCATTTTCTTCCTATTGCTTTGCAACTTCTCTTTTGGCTTTGTGTCGGACACTGACACTTTTATGGGCTTTGAGGGCCTCCTCCTAAGGCGAGTGCTAGGTCCACCTTCTAGCTCCTCTTCAACACGTGACTCAAATTGTCTAGCATTATTCTCACTTTTGCCATTTCGAAGCCGAGGACCTTGCTTCGTTTGCTTCTCCCGTTTGGCTGCTTGAGGATAACCTTTCCTTTTCAGCGGCGGGGTCACTTGTTTTACATGCTGAGGAGTCTCTCGTTTAATTTTCGAAATAGTTCTGTTATGCTTGCTTCTGAGATTCCTCTTTAGCCGCTTACTAGTGTTATCCTCCACCAAATCATCAGAAACTGCATCTTCCATCTCATTATATTTCGTTTGCTTGCCTTTAGGAAACCTCCTTGGCTGCCAATGACTATCTTCTTCCAGCAGATCATCTGCGACATCTTCCCTCTCAGTAAATTTACCTTGCTTGCCTCTAGGTGTCCTCCTTGGCCGCCAATGAGCATCATCCTCGTGCAGATTATCTGAAACATCATCCCTATCAATAGATGTGACATGCTTACGTCCAGAAGTCTTCATTGGCTCCAAATGAGTATCCTCCTCCTGCAGATCATTTGACACATTTTCCCTCCCAATAAATTTGACCTGTGTCTTCCTGAAAGTCTTCCTTGGCTGCCAATGAGCATCATCTTCCTGCAAATCTTCTGTTGCATCATCCCTCTCTAAAAATTTGGCCTTCTTGCTTCTAGGAATCCTCCAGTGCTTCAGACGAGCATCATCCTCCATCAAACCATCTGAAACTGGATCTTCACTCTCAACAAGTTTGGTCCGTTTGCCTCTGGGAATCCTTTGCCGACACTGACTAGAGTTCTCCAGCAAACCATCTGAAACTCCATCTTCCATCTCAATAAATCTGGCTTCCTTACCTTTAAGAGCCCTCAACCGCTGCCAAGGAGTATTATTCTCCAATATGTCATCAGAAACCTCACCCTCCCTATCACTAAAATTGGTTTTCCTGCTCCTATGAGATCCTCTGAGCTGCTCATATGTGCTCTCCTCCAGCATATCATCTGAGACTTCATCATCCCTCTCAATATATTTAGCTTGGCTACTTCTAGAAATCCTCATATTGTGCTGAAGAGAACTATTTTCCACCGAATCATCAGAAATTGCATCATCCTTTTCAATATATGCGGCCTGTTTGCTTCCATGATCCCTCTGCAGCTGTTCACGAGAACTCTCTTCAGGTGAATCATCTGAAATTGCATCCTCCCTCTCAAAGAATTTGGTTAGAGTGCTTCTAGGAACCCTTCTATGCCGATCATGAATATCACCTTCCAGTGAATCATCTGAAATTTCACTTTCCCTCTCAATATATTTGGCTTGCTTACTTTTAGTTTCAGAAAATATGCTTTGTTGCTTTTGAGAATTGATCTCCTCCAGATCACAAGAAACATCATTGTTGCTTTCAATGGATTTGAACTGTTTGCTTTTAAGAAACCTTCTGCGCTGCTGACAAGAGTTTCCTCCTGGTGAATTATCTGAAACTTCATATTCTCTCTCATCAAATCTAGCCAGTTTGCTTCCGTGAATTCTACCATGCTGCTTATCTTTTAAAGAATCACAAGAAATTTCAGTCTGCATATGCTTTGATTGCTTCCTACTATAAACTCTTATATGCTGCTTATGAGAAACATCCTCTTCTGAACCATCTGAAGCTGCAACTCCAGTCTCCAGACATTTCACTTCCTTAACTGGCCCACTGATTGCTGTTTTATTCCTCTTTCTCCCAGATTTTGTTGTGGCCAAGGCAGTTTTAGCCTTGTCAATGCTTTTAGGTTTTCTCCCAAACTTCTCGCCTAGCATAGTGCTGTCACAGAAGATTCTTTCTTGTTTGTGTTCATAATCTTGGTCCTCAGTACCCTGTTTTGTCAGGAAAGGGTGAACTTGATTTGACATCCAAACTTTCCCACACCATCTCCCTGCCACAACTTTTTTTTGCTTGCCAGACCTCCTTCCAATGACATTGAAATTTGGGGGCGAGATAGCTGAAGATGTACAACCAAAAGCATTGTATATAACAGAATTATATGGCATCTGCTTACTATAAAGGGAAGACCGGCTAAGATTGGCACTGTAAAAGAGATTGATCCCCAACTTAACAGCCCAGTCTCCATTCCCTGGTATGGCTTCCTCACTATCCAAGGCTGACTGAATATTCTCCTCATCCTCTTTGGTGGCATCCCTGAAAGTAATATCATTCCAGATATAGTCAATTCCCAGCTCTTCAGATGCTAACTTTGCCTCTGCTTCTATCTTGGGATACTCTGCAAACATTTTCATAGAAATTACAAGGAAGCAGATAAACAATAACATGTCTTTACATGCTAGAAAACAGGCATGAACTACAAATCTACCACTACAATGAAAGTGTTTTGCAGGAATTCAGAAGAGTTAGCATATTGATTACAATTACACAATAGTTTGGTCCACCATACTGTCTCCAGCATATTTGAGAAAGATTGTTTACTCCAAAACGGCAAGCTCCTGGAGCCTTTTCTCAATAATGTAAAGGAGAATAAGTTCTTACTATACAATCAATGGCACTAAACATTATACTGAGAAGCAAATCCTGTACCATACTTTCTCCAGCATGTTAAAGATAGAATGCTTACTGCAAAAGGGCAGCTTATGGAACCTTTTCTATATAATGTAAAGGAGAATAAACTAAATATGTGACTGGTGACATTAAACATTAAATATTGAGCAGCATATAAACATATCAACGTGTGCACCAACATTGACAACACTCATTTATCTAAATCTCAAATTTCTGCATCACCAGCACAGAAAATTGTGCATAAGAATTGATTGTGGCAATTGAAAGGCATTGGAAAACAGAGCATGGAGAAAGAAGGGAAAGGCTCTATCCACTCTATGACTACCGAATAGATGGAGTAGCTTATCATAACACACCTGGATGACAAAGAAGCAATATATGCACTCCTCCAATTTGACAGAATCGCTCTTCCACTTCTACAGCATGCTCAAGACAAAACACATGCAAATGAGAAGAATCTTCATCAAATCGTTGGGGCAATGAAGTATCTATATTCTCCCTTGGCCCAACTCTGCTAAACTTTGTAATTTCAGTATCATGGACAACTGAGGAACAATTTGAAGTAATATGTGTCATTTGCATTGTATCTCCATAAGTATGTTCCAAACCAGTTGATTCTAAAGAAGTCAGATTCCGAGTTTCAAAATCAACAGAACCAAATTTTTTATCACCTCCATCCTTAAAATTGGCAGGCCCATGTCCATGTCTTTGTTCTGTACAAGCATCAACAGTTTGAAGATGAAAGTTATCTCCACTATCAAGCCTTGATGAAGATTGAGTGTGACTGACATTCTCACTATTATGGTTCTCTTGCTTAAAAGAAGCCAAACCAGAATTCAGAGACTGATATTTACTTTCTGTTGAACATTTTGTCGTGTTACTTTCATTGTCTTTGTATGATGCAACTGGTTCAATCTGCTCATCCTCAGAGTCAGATGAATTTGCATAATTAAAAGCTAATAGGTCAAGAGCAGAAGTGTCTCCCTGTGTTTTAGCATTGGAAGGCACTTCATTTTGACCTGCCTTTTGAATTTGATAATTAATGGTTTTAACAGGGACATCGAATAAACCATCCGCAACATTCTTTTCTAACAAACCTGTAATTTAAAAACAAAAATAAAAAATGCATTCAGCAGCAGAACCTTGAAAAGGAAACCAGCATAAAGATAGTCCACATAACTTAAAAGCCTATGGCTGTTTTAAAAATTATATGATATGCAGGTTGAATTGACAATTTAGCTGCACAAAAGAGCCATGTTGATGTGAGAATGAACTTTGTAGCATAGTAAGTGGTTTGATTCAAAGCAGAAGCCAAGCACCATTATTATACCACTATGTCAAAGAAATTATTGATTTTAGCCATATACACTGCCTAACATTATTGTGAAATTCATTGAGATTTTCCTACCAAGCACCATGCATAGAGGATATTATTGAAACTTAACAATAGAACAGGCACTCCAATAAAGTACATATAGATAAAACTAGAGATATTTAAGAAAACCGCTTTCGCATAAAATGAAATATAATTCTTCTGCATTATCCCCTTGTGTTCTTACTATTGGTTTTACATCTAAAATAATTATACCTAATCAAGCCATCCCTATTCCCTATCCAGCCATAGTTGTCAAAGGCGTGTCTGCAATGCAAGGCGCCTCAAAAGCTCAAAGGCGGGCGATGCCACAAAGGCACGCGCCTTTGGGTGAGGCGCAAGGAAGGCGCCCGTGCCTCTTTAATATTTAGGGTTTTTATTATATTTTTTTTTGTGACAAAACAATATCAACCCCTTATCATACACTTAAAGTAGGTTATGTGGGGCTTACTCACACTTGATTATTTCACCAAAAAGAAAAAGAAGATTAAAAGAATCGAAAGAAGAAGAAGGAGAAGAAGAAAACTGCATGAAACTTAGTGATGATGAATGATGATTATAATTAATATTTAGTAGGAGATTAGGAGTGTAGAACCAATACCATAATTATAAATTTATAGTAATTAAGTAATGAAAAATGCTTTAGGATTTCTACTATAGTGTAATAGTATTATTCTAAGACTAGGACCTAAAGGTATTTATAGGATTATATTTTACTTTTATTACCTATTTTTCGCATGTTTATTATTGTGTTCAAAGTGTCTCTTGAACATTATGTCTTGCTCTTTGAATTGCTTTTCTTTGGTATTAAGTTAAGTTCATGATTTTATTTTATATATGCATTGTGTTGTGAGTTCTAAGTTTACTTTATTTCATTTTATTTTTTGCGTTTTACTTTTGTCAGGCGCGCGCCTCGCCTTGCGCCTTAGACGATATGAGCCCTTAATGCCTTAGTGCTCCTTTTGCCTTTAGCAACTATGTGCTTGAGAATCCAACCTGTTGTGAGATATTACGAGATATTTGAATAATATTATTAATTAGCTTGATTTATGTAATTAGGAATAGGTAGAGATTTATTTTCTAGTTTGTATTGTTTCTTGTTCTTTATATATTTGTTTCCTATTTTATATTCATAGAGTTATATAAGGTTTTTTACTATCAATGAAATAATCGATTTTTCTTCAATTTTGTTTCTTTACATGGTATCAGAACCATGGGTTCCAATGGAACTCTACTTGGAAATCGATCCGAGAGTTATGCCCAAGTGAGCATCTCTTTGTGATAGTTGGATCATCATGAGTGATCCATTTTGTTTTTCTACTCTTGAACGCAGATTATGTAATTTATTGGGTCATCCTTGTTGGGTGACATTTGTTGTCCATATATCTTGCTTGACTCTCCTTAGATTGTACGACATATTCTCCTACCTAATTAGATCTACATTAGTGTGGCGTGAAACCTTTTGTGTTACAGATTTTATTGGTTCATATGACATTTTCTACCTGGTTGGGTCTATACTAATGTGGTGTGAGGCCTTTTGTGTTACAGATTTTGGAGCTCTTTGTTTTTTTATATCTGTAACAAGTTGAACATGATTGATATCTATGCTGCAACTTGAAGGGGAATGTTGTGAGATATTAAGAGATATTTGAATAATATTATTCATTAGCTTGACTTATGTAATTAGAAATAAGTAGAGATTTATTTCCTAGTTTGTATTGTTTCCTATTCTTTATATATTTGTTTATATATTTGTTTCCTATTTTATATTCATAGAGTTGTATATATAAGATTTTCTACTATCAATGAAATTATCGATTTCTCTTCAATCTTGTTTCTTTACACAACCAAATATGCATGTTAAGTTCAGTACACGCAGTAGAGGTCAATCAAGTTATTAACAGAATACCATCACACACTTGACTTTGACAATATTTTAAATATCATTTTTTAAAAGGCAAGACAACATTGTAAGAGGGTAATTGGAAACATACTTGCAACAGGATTCTGCTCAGAAGTATTTGTGCTTCCATTGGCAATGGTAAACCCATCATTAGTAACTCCAGAACCAACAATCCAGTCATTAAAAAAACTACAATCAGAAGACATGAGGTATCTAGCAGCTGCTTCTCTTGGTTGAATGATAGCAATGCAATCAAAGCTCAAAATTCCGCAAGTGACACATGAAAACAGTCTCTGATCGGATAACTTCTCACCATGCACGTTATTCTCATTGTCAGTGCTTGGGTCCATAGTAGTTGCACGATCATTTCCAATGAATGAGGAAAACCTACTTGTTTCACACAGAGAAGCAAACTTTTCTTTCATTGAAAAGAGGCCTTTTACTTGACTGATTCCATGGTTTCTTTCTGGCATGTTTTGATAAGGAACTGAACTTTCTGAAGACTTCCCAATCCCTCTGTAGGGGCTGACTCTCAACTGAGATCCAACACGCAGATTTGAACAAATAGAAATGTCAGAAGAACTTCGAGGAAGTAGCACAATTGAAGATCCTTTTCCAAGTTTATGAAGCAGCTTGTTATTATGAACTACATTCTCTACAAACAACTGTTTAACTAGGGTATCTCCTTCATCCTTTTGCTTATCTTTTAGTCTAGAGCTCCGTGGTTTAGAACAGATGTTAACAGGCATTCTGCAAAAGAAGATAGGAAATATGAGTCATGCTATGATTACAACCACTAATTTCAAGCAGCATTTGTTATACTACCAATCACAAGATTGACATCTGGCAACACAGTTCCCGTGTCAGAGAAACTTTCCATCAGCTTTCTATTTTTCCAAGTCATGCATAAAATTTCAGAATTTACTGGGAATCAGAAAAAGAGGGTGACAAGAAGGAAACTTAATGATGACAATAACTCTCACAAAACACAGAATTTTCCACAAAATATAAAGTCAGTTTTCATTTATGATTGACCACTTCAATTCAATCAAACTTTTTTAGGTTGATAATCAATGAATCCTGTATAGCTAAAGAAGAACTCTGTAAATTTCAGTTTGGAATAAGCCAATCTGATTAAGACAGAAGTTCTGCAGAAGCATGCCAGGAAGTTAATGAAAAGAATAAGTTGCTACCTCAGTAAGCAAAAAGAAAGTTTACTGACAAAACATACCTTGTACATAATTCATGTGCAAGATCATAGAGTAACTGGAAATGAGACACCATGGGAGGATAATTAATTGAGGCTCTTCGAATAGCAGCATCTTTTGCAACTCTTAGCCATTCAGGAGTTGCAATATTAGCTGCCTCCCCGCAATTAAACCCTGAATGTCAAAAATAAAAAATGTCCACATTACTCATAAGGAAAGATAACAATTAAAAGAAGAAGAAGCAACAACTTCTCAGAAAAGTATACTAAACTGAAATGCAAACATCTCTTACCATGACTGAAGCCTGAATGATAAGCTCTTGGGAAAGTGACAACAAACTCCCCAGCGTTTTGCACTAACCTGATTCAGAAACAACTAAGAGTGAATGAATATATAGATGAACTCTAGGCTCATTGAAAGTATTGGTTTATACAGATAAAGACTGTCCTAAGATTAGTTTTGAAGTTAATAAACAATTTCATGTTAGTGGAGGGAAGAAAAATGGTTACAATGGTTTTAGGTCCTTAAAAGATTCCCATTCAAATGAATAATTTTCTCACAACTGATTATTGTGCTTCTTCATCAAACAGGTTGAACTGCTACCGATAAAAATGAAATCAAAGTTCAAAGTAGTTTCTAGATACATACTTCATAGCCCCAAGGTTGTCATAAACAAATTCCCGACAAAGTGAAATATATGCAAGTTAAATATTTCAACATGGTTCAGAACAGAGATCGGAAGGGCACCTGCAGCAGGGAACTCCAGCACTAAGAAATACTTCAGGTGACATCACTGTTGTCTTCTCACCAAGAACAGCAAATGTAACTGATAGAATCACAGAAGGCAAGTGGAAGTCACAAATCACAATAAGTTAATTGGTGTGTATCTATAAGAATAATGTCAACCATCATTCTCCTCATGTCCAAAATATAGTTGCCTTACCGCTAAACCAGAATAACATCACTTTCCAGTGCTCACTACAGAAGTTAAATTTTGCATTAAAAGCACTAAATTATCATCACTCTCATAACGTGCATTGTTCATTAGACCATCTTACCAAAGTATACTGGTTACTCAATACATTCTCAGCTCTCACAATTTGCAAAATCATATTATAGACCTAGCCAAGTAGCCATCATATTCATTAGTTAGTGCTAAGTGCTAACCATAGTGCATTTGACAATGTCTTTCCATATAAATGAATTCATAACAACACACTATGGACATGAACGTACCTAAAAACAGAGGAGCCTAACTAGTAGTTACTTCTCTCGTTATTATAATACAGTAAGCACCAACAAAATGCTTTAGTACCATAAGAACTCACCAAGAGGATTTATTTCCCCTCCATATCCATGAACCCGAACCACATCCTCGAAAGCAACAGCAGCCTCTCTGGGAACACCGTACCAAGTTTTGCCTGCACCCATATGCAAGTAATTCAAGCTGTGCAAGTCATGATCCTCCACATGCCAAGCAAACCAACTAAACATCATCGCAATATACACCATTGGTGAAGTAACCCCTGGTATCTCCTCCTTCATAAACCTCAACAAAGACCCTTTTGCCCTCGACACTCCCCTCATATTCCAATCAGTTTCCCCCACAGTTACCCCCTCTCCCACTTCCTTTCCTACATTCTTCCTTGGCGAGAAAGCAGAGCCTGGCATGTCGTTGGCATACTCAATAGAGAAAGGCTTATCGACAGTTGCCTTCCAGTAAAGGGTTTCGATCTCTATAGGAGAAAGAGCTACCTTCTTCAAGCATTTCTTAACATAGCTCTTCTCAAAAGACTTGGCTTTGGCTTCAAATTCTTGAAAAGTGTAGTTCTCTCCGCTCTGCCACACAGGCTTCTGAACCGGCCTGGGCTTCCGCGGACAGAACCCGATCTGCTGCTGGCGGGTAGTGAATGTGGGTTGGGATTTCGAACCAGAGGAGCAGGCACGGGCAGCAAGGGAACGGTTGAGGTTAGCGATTGCGGCTTTCTTGGGAGCCGAAAGGACTGGAGGCACGATTTTACAGATACCATACTTAGCAGCTTCCTTCTCGATTTTGAAAATGTAGGCAATTGGATCTTGGAATTCTGCTAGAGTAGGATGATACTCTGGTGCTAATGGTAGGTTTTTGAGCCACTGAAAAACCTCTTGCTGTGATGATGTCGGCTCTGAGACTAACCCACCAGAAGCTGCCATGAAAAACACAGAAAGAATATAAGAAATTAGTCGTAGCTAGTTTTGGATTTGTGGGTTTCTTTCTCACATAAAGTCCATTGTTGGACTCAGAAAAGAGAGAAACAGAGGAGGAGGAGAGGAGAAAGAGAAGCTGATCAGATTCTCTGCTTCATTTCCCTTTTCTTTATTCCTTTTTGTTTTCTTTATATATATTATTACTTATATATGTTAATGGGTTTGGGGGTTTTTGGTCTTTATTGATGGGTTGTTTTTGGTTATTGATTTTGCTCTGTTTATTACAGAGTGGTGAAAATGGAAGGAGAGGGGCAGAGGATGGGGTGAGCGTTGGGGCAGAGTGAGAATAGTTATGTGAGTGGGGGTTTTATTCTGGTTTTGGATCTGTTTCTCTAAATGCCACCACTTTTGCATTTTATTTACAGTTCATGCCCTTTTCTCTATTTCTATTCTAAATTTTTTGACTTTCTTTTTCTTCTTTTCTTCTCGCTATTGTCAATACCCTTTGTATTAGCCATAATTCTTTCAAAATTTATGAAAAATTATTATTTACCCCTTTCATTAATATATTCTACTAGTATTTTGAAGTTAAGAATTTATAAGATGGATCGTTTTATTTTATTATATTTTACTAATATATTTTTATTAAAATCTTCAGAAAAATATTAAAATGTGGTAAGATGACAAATAAAAAATTATAATTTATCTTTAAAGTTTGACTGAAATTTTTTTTATAACTAATGATAAATTTTTTTAAATTTAACAAAAAAAAACTATATAATTAGAGGAAATAAAATATAGAGATCCGATTTATATAATTTTAAAATTTCAAAAAATACTAATAGAGTAGCTCAAATATTAAAAAATAAATAGTAATTTTCTCTAAAATTTATAATTCGTTGAATTAGTCAAAGTAAACTCATTAAAAAAATATCAGTTTTATATATATATTTTTTTCTAATATTTGGATCATTAGATTGTAATATGAGAAGAAGTTACAGTGAAAGTGCTTATAAAAATTTGAGAAGAGAAATATAAGTATTTGAGTATAAAGAAATAGTATCAAACACTTTATTTTCAATACTTTTTTGATTACTTGTTTTATAATTGGTTAATATCATCAAAATTTTAAATTATAAAATTAAATTTGATAAAATCAGCTAATTATAAAACAAGTGTTAAAAAAATGTAATTAGCATTTACATTTTCAATACTACTTTTATTGATACATGTGAAAAGAAAAATAGAAGTATTTGAGTATATTTGTTTCTTGAATTTTAATTTGTAATTTTAATTTATTTTTTTAACTTTCTTTATGGTTTTGACCTGGACTACAGTCAAACAAGGTCCACGATATACCCAATCACAGCATACCATGTCAGCTATTTGTAATTACATGTCAGCAAGCCGCACGGAAAGGAGATAAGCCCAAAATAAAATTTGTGAAACGTGATGATTGGTTATTGTGCAGCAAAGTGGGCCCCAGATTATCTAGGGAACAAGTAAACATGCTCGCGCTGTAATTTGGACTATCTCGGTGTAAATCCAGTAAATCTCACATACAGTGTTCTAATTATATAACTCGCAACAATTCGGTACCTGAAAAATTATTTGTAACACAAATGTATTTCAATTATCTAACTGGTAACAACTCAGTACCTGAAAGATTATTTATAACACAAAGGTACCCCAATTATATAAATTGTAATAATTCAGTACTTTAAAAATTATTTGTAACACAAAAATATTTCAACTTTTATTTTATAATTAAATAGTACTTATATCTTCAACTATTAAATTTCATTTAGCATTGTATTTGGGAAAAACATTTTTTGGAGAAAAAATTTGTATTTTTAACTTTTTTGAGTTTTAAAAACTATTTTTGGTAAATACAGATAAATAAATATTTTTTCTAGAAGTATATTTTAAAAAATAATTCATAAAAATTAAAAAAAATTAGTCAATTAAATAAAAAAATTCAAAACTTGTTTTTGGAATACTTAATAGCACTCTTAAACACCTCTTAATCTCTTTAATAGAAATATAACATGAAATGTACAGATAAATTTTAATAATAACAAAATTATTTGTAATACACAGTCAGTAAAATTAAAATTTATTTGATGTAAATATTATATTTATTTTTATTTTTATTAAAATTTATTTGATATAGATATTTTATACTACACTTATGATAGGGAGACTAATATTCAAATACGAAAGTACTATTTAGTTATAAAATAAAAGTTGTGGTATTTTTGTGTTACAAAATAAAAATTTAAGTATTTTTGTATTACAAATAATCTTTCAGGTACCGAATTGTTACGAATTAGATAATTGAAGTATTTTTACGTTATAAATAATTTTACAAATACTAAATTGTTACAAATTATATAATTGAAAGACAGTAGGTGAAATTCACCGTGTAAACCGTGTAAATCAGTGTTGTGCCTCGTGGTACGAGCAATGAAGCAAAAAAAAGGAAAGAAATTCTGCTAATAAGCCTAATCTATAGAGCTAATGAATGTGAAAAACTTGGTTTGGATGGATCAGAAACAATTCAAAAAATTTTCAGGTCAAATTCAATTTGATTATCTGTAATTTATTCACAGCGGAAAATAATCTGTTTCTAAAAAAAATATTTTTTAAAAAAATTAATTTATTTTTTATTGTTTGGTTGTACATATAAAATTTTAAAAAATTATTTTTTAATATTGATATATTTTTAAAAATATTATTTTCTTTTGCATATAAAAAACTATTAAAACATCTCAAAATTTAATATTTTTAATTTATAACTATATAAAAAGAATTATGTAAAATAATAATTTTTCAAAAAATTTTTTATGACTAATGCAGGTAATCAGCTATCGGTGGTAACCGGAGGTTATTAGAAATAATTTTTAGTAGTTAATATATTAATTAGTATATATATAATTAATTTTAGTATAAAAAATTTTATTTATATAAATGGGTCGTCTAAAAAATAATTTTTCATTCTCAATCATTGACCAAATTTTCATTGACCAAATTTTCGGGATGCGATAAGTACAGAAAAATGCAAATATTTTCTGCAAAATAAAAGGAGCCTTAGTTTTGAAAAAACTTTCAGCCAAAATAACATAGAAATAAAATTGGATTTTTCTGTTTTTAGCATTGATTTAATGATTGAGACTGTAAGACTTAAATTTAAAATCCATTGTTGTACCACAAAACAGCATTGTAAATAACGATTTTTCATAATGTATATATTTCGATCTAAATATTGTACAAAAAAATAGAGTTTTAAATAACAGTTTTGTTTAATGTATTGATAACAAAATTAGTGTAACCATTTTGCATAATGTATTTATATTAGAATCGATATAATATTAACGGACTAAATCAAATTAAATAGGATCATATCGTTTCTCAATGCCGTTGATTTTAAAAAATACAATTAGCAAAATTATCTAAATACCGTATTTTATATCGTATCAATACCTAAATCGAAATCGAACTTGAATCCAACTATATTGGATGATATTTAAAAATCTGGCAGAAAAAGAAATATATTAAGTACTTCAAACGTTATGGTTGAGCTAAGATCTGATATCATCAACATCGACCCAAATTTATACATTATATATGTCAAGCATACATTTGAACATATTAAAGTGCTGAAATTTTAGAACAAATTCTCTTCAAATCTAGTATGATTCATGCTAGTACTGTCAAATAATTACTAACTGAGAACCTCGAGGTAAGAATTTTTCTAACTTTCTGGCTCTATTTCTACCAAACCGTCTTCTCTCCATGTCCACGT
The DNA here is from genome assembly GCA_949630135.1 of Balakata baccata. NCBI lineage: Eukaryota > Viridiplantae > Streptophyta > Magnoliopsida > Malpighiales > Euphorbiaceae > Balakata > Balakata baccata. The sequence continues at coordinate 24,100 of CATIWF010064722.1, forward strand.
CATGATCAAATTCCAGTTCAGTTTCTTGCATGGAGCAAGTATTGATGGTAATCTTCTCAAGATTAACAGCATTCTGAAGCAAATAAATTGCAAATTCAGTATCACTTGTACCTCCAGAATAGCCAATTATTTCCACTATCCTGAGATTTTCATGTGGACTTTTATCAATTTTCTGCAGTTTCCTTCTCACGCCATCATCCCACCAATCTACCTGCAGCATGATATACAATATTGTCAAAGTTTTACTCTTTCAGAACATTGATGGAGAGCGAGAAAACTTGAGACAAGAATAGCAGATGATGGGCATTTCAAGTTTAGTATTAGATCCTAACCACCAAGACCAATTCATGCAAAAGAGGAGCTGCCTTGATCAGCTGAGTGAATTCAAGAAGACAGACATCATCTCTTCCGTCAAGATCTAACACTAGTCGCTTGAGCAAAGGTAACCCAGGAACTCCATTACATGTCAGATTCACCTGAAAAGAGTGGATTTTTTAAAACGAAAGTAAGGTGAATATAACTTGAATCAGTGATTAGGGACTACTTAAGAAAGAAAGGATATTGACTGCACTAACATGTTCATCCTGATCATCCCTATAGCCACCCAATTTGAGAACCTTCAACTGAGAGAGACAGCAGGAAAGCTTGGAAACAGCATAACTGAGACCCCCACTACTCATAGTGGTAAAGCTTACCTCGGTTAGCAAAGGAACATCGTGAATGTGTATGTCCACTTTCAGTGCAAAATACTCGAAAAATAGGAGATTGCCTGCAGAAACCTCTAAACTTTGTAACTCAAGACAATTACTGATGGTCAAATACTTCAATGGGAGTCTGGAACCACAGATTCTTAAGCTGGTCAGATGGGGTGAGCCTACAACACACAATGTTTCCAGCGGACTTTGACTTAAAAAGTATTCAATCACTTCCCCACTCACATTCAAGTTTTTCAAAGAAAGATGCTTTAGGCAGCTAAGGTTAGAAGAACATGTAGACATATTCTTCCCAAACAGAAGTTCCTTGGGCAACGTATAGAAATCACGAGGAGAACAATACCGCACGAAAATGCTATTCATATCCAACTCCAGCCTGACGACTGTTTTGGCAAATATTTTTTCAAGCCAACTATCTACAGAGCCTTGTGCACTCCGCAGCAGAACAAAACAAGCTCTGAAGTCTATGGTTGTACCGCGATACGATTCTAAAACTTGATTAATAGAATTAATATACCTAGATTTTTCTGTTTCAAATTGCCTGTAAGGAATTTGGCTTAAAGTGTCTGACCCATCAAACTCTAGGACTTGAATGTATTTCCAAAGGTGTTTCCATCTTGTCGACAGAATGCTGGTTCTTGTTGCTTCTCGAACCGATAGATGAGACAAAATCGAAATAAGAATCTCATCTGGCAAGCAGCTTATAATATCCATCACGCTGTTGCTTCCTCTGTATCACATAAAAGAAAACATTGAAAAAAACCTTGCCTGAAAATAACAAAAAAAAAAAAATCAACAATCACCTCCGATTGCCACTACAACCGTTGCAGATCAAGAGATGGAGAGAGAGAGGAGCGGTGGAGAAAGTCTAATAAATCCGTAGATGATTCACTTTCTATCGAATCCAAAATATCACTGCTATCATATATTAAAAAAAAAAAAAGTAAGAACAGAAAAGAAATAAAAAAAAAAACCAAGAAATCTCCAAAAAAAAAAAAAGAAAAAACATAAAAAGTGTTGCCTGAAAATAAAAAGAAAAATCAAGCAATCACCTCCGATTGCCCTACAGCCGTTGCAGATAGAGAGACGGAGAGGGAGGAGCGGTGGAGAAAATCTAGATCCGTAGATGATTTCACTTTCAATTGAATCTAAGCTATCAAACATTTGAAAAGCTAATGTATTAGTACAAAAGTTTGGATGATATTGCTACAGATGTCCAGCGTTTTTTCTAGGTGTCCGCTTTTTATTAAATTTAAATTTTCCTTATTTTTACATATTTTAAAAAGGAAATCAATCTAAACAATACGCATTGGTATAGAACACGAACGCATCATGACCGTCGATTAAGTGGGACCCGCGACCAGTGGAGAAAAACAAAAATCTATGGAGGACAAAATAACTTTTTTTTCGTTTAATGAATTGAAAAAATAAAAAATATTTTTTGAGGTTCATAATAATATATATTTATTATTTCAAAAAAATTATATATATTTATAAATAACAAGTAAAATTTTGAACTTTAACAAATTTTATAATTATATAAAATTTTGAAACTTTTTTATTATGTTTAAAAATAAATTATGAGTTTTCTGAAATTGAACCTAGTTAGTTTCATGTAGAATGACTAATTAACTTTAGTTAGTGATTCAATCACATTTAATTAGTCAATTTATATTAATATCAGTTAGGTTGAGTGATGGATTCAATTATATGCGATACTAAATTTATTTTGAAAATAAAAATTTATATAATTTAAAAAAATTTAATATAATTATAAAATTTAGTAAATTTTAAAATTTTGTGCATTATTTTCTGTAGGGGTGAGTATTTAAACTGATCCGAATTTAGAAAAATTGAACCGATGATAATTCATGAAAATTCCTATTAATATTTAAATTAAACTAAACCGAAATATTTTAGATTTGGCTCGATTTAACCGATTTTATTAACTAATTAATTAAATTTATATAAATTATAATTATTATTATATTTTATCAATTATAATATATTAGAACCAAATACTATGACTTCATTAATTATGATAAAATTAAACCAATTATCATAACTTTATCAAATATAATATATAAATTATAATCAAATAATATAACTATAAATTAAGATAAAATAGCATAAATTATGATAAAATGATATAATTATTACTTCATTAACTACCATAATTATTATAAATTAAATTTAATTACAATAATTTTATAAAATAAAATCAATTATTACAAGTCACAACTTTATAAAATAGTATAAATTAAAACTGATTATTATTACTTTATTAATTACTTCAAATTAAAATTAGTTAATATAAATTAAAATAAATTTTTATAGTTCAAGACCTTGTTATAGTATAAATCAAAATAAAATATTATAAATTATAATTTTTTATCTAAAAATTATAATAAATAATTAATATATAAATAAAAATTCAGTTAATTCGGTTTAATTTATTTTTAAATATTTAAAATTGAACTAAATCAAATCAAATAAATAAAATATTATTCAATTCGGTTCGATTTTGTACGGTACAAATTTTCCGTATACTATATGGCAAATTCGCAATTGGCAAATACCACCTCATATTCAGTGAATGTAGGATAAGTTGGTTAGCCAAGACCGTTAAAAAGAAACCAAACCAACTGAAGAAAAGGAAGAGAGAGTCTAATGGCTTCATCAACTACTCTCTCTCTTTCCTTAGCTACATTTTCTTCATCATCTTTCTCTTCCCAAACAAGGGCTTCAATTTTCAGCCTTAAATCCCATGAAAATAACTTATCATCTACATTGTTGGGTACAAAAGTATGTGCCAATAGGACACCGAGAACAAAAGCAATGAGCAAGAGAATTGCTTCTGGTGGAATCACTTGCTTAGCTTCCTCATCTGTTCTTCCATCAGCTCTTCTATTCGACTGCGATGGCGTGCTTGTTGACACTGAGAAAGATGGGCATCGGATTTCCTTCAATGAAACTTTTAACGAAGTAATTATATATGTGTTTCATTCTGTTGTTTTTATTGTCTGATTTTGTTTTTCGATTGGTATCGATTTGAATGAGCATGGGCATTGACATGTTTTTCAGAATTGAGCAAGTGGGTTAATTTTTTTGCTGAGTGTGGCCTTGTAATTTTCGTTGTTCAGGACCCAAAATGGTGCAGAATTCTTTGTTTCAGTAATTGAATTTGTTGGCTATTATAGTATATAGATGACTCCAAACTTATGGCCTTTTAATTATATTATATGCTGTTTTGATTTCATTTCTCATCAGATGGAGGGATAAAAATTCTCGCCTGTTAATCTGCCTCCTATAAAACAAGTTTTCTTCTTTTCTGGTTTGATATTTAACAAAGATTTTAATTGATTCCAATGAAGTCAGTCTGATGGGTAATGAGAAGTAATTCTCCTTTGATTGATAGAGATTTTAACTCCGTTGAAGTCTTATGCAGCCAATTGAACTGATTGAATTGATTTTTACATTCTTAGTCTTTTTTATTGGAAAGACAATTTTATTATGTTAAAGAGAGTACTTGTATAATCCTGCCAAAATAGGCTTATGGGTTGTATATTTGTGCGTAGTGAGGGTTGTGCAATTGGCTTTAATTATTACAGTAGGAAGCGTAGTTATTGACTTACGTTAGATACCTTATTGACTTTCATGGTTTCGTATCAATTTAACTGATCTTGCAGAGAGAATTGGGTGTTACTTGGGATGTGGATTTGTATGGTGAATTGCTCAAAATTGGAGGTGGAAAAGAAAGGTGATGTTTCCTAATAGTTTAATTGCCTTTTCCTCTATGTATGTTGGGCAATCTTCGTCCACAGCTTGATTTATGAATGCTTTGCATACTTGGCATTATTAATTTTGTTCTGTTTCTCCTCTGTATAACCTAAAGTCTGAATTAGGATATTGGAAACATGCCCGATTGAATTGGTTATAAGTTGATGGTTATACTTGTAGGATGACAGCTTACTTTAACAAGACTGGTTGGCCAGAAAAGGCTCCAAAGAGTGAAGAAGAACGGAAAGAGTTTGTTGCTTCACTTCACAAGAGAAAGACACAGTTGTTCATGGCCCTTATTGAGAAGAAATTGCTGCCTCTTCGACCAGGCGTTGCAAAGTTTGCCACTACCGCACCCTTTGCTTATTCAGTCATATTTAACACTTGATGCATACTTTCAAATGGCCACATTTACATCTTTTGCGGTGACAAAGCTTAAAACAAAAGGTCACTAAGAAATATGTAGCATGAGCTGAAACCTGGCTTGGTCTTCTAAGAACTCAAAATAACTATGGCTAGCTAATTGATGACTTAATTTGATACATAATGTCTTTAGGAATGTTAGTATGACTAAGCATAAAAGTTAAATTAAAAACATGCATGAATAATTTGAAACCCAATTTGTGTTCTTCCTTGTGAGTGGTGGATCTTGTCAATGTAATTTGGCTTTCACACTGTTACTATTGTCAAAAAGCACCACCTCTTGATATATTAATTTCTACCTTACTCAATCTCTTGAGTTGATAAAGAGAGCAGCATCTGCCACTTCTGAGTTGAAACTAAAATGGATAAAGACATAAAATTGTTGTCCTTTGTTTGAGTTCCCCTTGGAGCTGCTGGGTTGCTCTGATACCATTAATGAATAACTAAATGTCTCCACTAACTTTTTGCACCCCATGTATGTCTTATTTGATCTACAAATAGGAATATGATCACAATAAAAAAAAAATGGTTCCTTTGTTGAATATAACAGGCTAATTGATCAGGCTTTGGGAAAAGGAGTCAAAGTTGCTGTCTGCAGTACTTCCAATGAGAAGGCGGTATGCATAACCAGGTTCTACAATTCTGCTTTTCGTTGAATGAGTTTAAGTAATTTCGACAGTAAAAGAATAGAAATGTTATAGTTCTGAGATTCATTTTCTTAAGAAACCAAACCCTTGTCTAATGCATAACAGGCATTATGTAATATAACCATCTTTACATCTCCTTTTTTTGGCCTACCATTATTTATAGACTATAGATAGTTGAGAATACAGGTGAAATAACCCTTTACTGTCATTAACCTTTGCTGTTCTTCTTTTTTTTTTTTTTTTTTAATAATTTTCCAGAAAGAAAACTAAAATTGATGATAGCGCTGACCAGTGACCATGGTTGTTAGTTGTTACACACTTGGGCCATAACAACCTGAAACACTCACTTTATGTCCATGATTGCAAACTGTGAATTTTTTTTCCTGAGGCAAAGAATGGTTGATAATTTATTAGGACTGACATGTGAGAATGGCCTCAATTTGATCAAAGCACAATTATGTCGGCTTTCATACTGTTCAAATTTTCTGTGGTCTAAACTTTGAAAAAAGAACTTCTTATCATAGTTACATTATCAATTCATAGATCAATTGCGTTTACTAACTTGAGTTGACTTCTAGTTTGGGTAACAAACTATATGCTTTAATATCAGGTCTCTGCAATAGTTTCATTTTTACTGGGACCTGAGCGAGCAGAGAAGATCCAGATATTTGCTGGAGATGTTGTTCCCCGTAAAAAACCTGATCCGGTATGCTTTCTCTCCCCCATGAAATTGAATCCTGCCTTCTCCATGTGCTATGTGAATGTAATGCCTTTTAATTTGCTGTTTTTGCATCTCTAGCTTCAAAGTCTTTATTTGTATATGACATGTCATCATATCTTTTATTCTTCATAGTCAGGTTTTTCTATTAACAGTTCAAATGCAGCTGTTCACATATATTTTTTATTCTTTCTAACAGGCCATTTACACATTAGCAGCCATCACTCTTGGTGTTGATCCTTCAAGGTATGACATGATAGGTCTTATATAAACATATGCAATAAATTGAGATCTCTTGTAAATAATGCATCAAATGAAGTTGGAAGAGGTTAGTTTATATTTACTTCACCATGAATAGTTTGGCAAAATCAACTTAGTAATACTTTGTTCAAGCCTAGGGCTAATAATGAATGTTCTATGCCTCAAACGTATATTCTCTATAATTGGCATTAATTAAGAAATAAGATATTTTCATTAACTAAGTGCAAATTTCTGCAGCTGTGTAGTGGTAGAGGACAGTGCAATAGGTCTTGCAGCTGCCAAAGCTGCTGGAATGAAGTGTATAGTAACAAAGAGCGGGTAAGTTATACTATCCTATGATATAAGCAGGCTGCTAATTTTTATGGCAATTTCATTAGGGAGAATGTATTTCTTATCATGAAAAGCTTGAAGTTGAATACAATGTTTTAAATTTCTGAAAGGGTATTCACTTCTCTTTCCAAAGGCTGTATTTTTTGTATTATATAGGCAAATTGAAGGAGCATTGCTCATTGTACGTTGTCATGTGTTGTGATTTAAACAGTCCTAGTAGCCCATAGATCATGTGAGTGCTTGGCTGAAGAGTCCTCTTCCTCGTTGCTGGGACTTGATATTGTGGACGCATTAAGATAATGCTGGTTTGATTTCACTTCTTACTATTCTCTTATTTCCATATGAAGAGCACACGAATGAGATTTTTTAAAACCATATACTTGAAGATTTAAGACTCCTCAGAATACTTTGGGGCTTCTAGTCCTGTAAAACCTTTGTGATAGACTGGGTAAGTTAGGGTGGGATGTCTGACTCTGACATTCTGTGTGGATGAGTTGAGTCTCCAAATTGGAACTGCCTTAGCCTGGAGACTGAACCGTCAAAAAGAAGCATTTGAAAGGTGCAGGATAGGACATTAGGAATGAACCCTGAGGTATGATTTGCAGGATACTGGTCTTTGTTTGAGCCACTAGCAGTGCTCATATCATTGCATAGGAAACCTCCCACCATTCTTTCAGACGAATGCATTAAATCTGTCTTCAGAAATTCCTCGTCCTTGCATTTACTATTGGTAAAATCACAATTGTACCTTAGAATTACTTATGGTTTTGCCAGTGTATTCACATCTTAATCTTGGTTCACAGTTACACAGCCGAAGAGGACTTCTTAAATGCAGATGCAGTGTTTGATTGTATAGGAGATCCTCCAGAAGAGCGATTTGACTTGGCATTTTGTGGAAGCCTTCTTGAAAAGCAGTATGTCAGCTAGATGACATTATCCTGAGGGTTATCTTTTGTATTTGTTCTCTCATTTATTACCTTTAGCCATGATCACATACAACGTTTTATCAATTGTCTTGAGCATTGAAACAAAACAGAAGGATGTAACTTCTGCAATTTGAGGTCCTATTGTTAAATGCGAAGGCTCAAGTATCAAAAATGTCAAAGCTCGGTGAGAAAGAAGGCCTTATAAAAAGTCAAAACTTTAGCTTATAAATTTTCCTCTCCAGGAAAAGAGTACCATTTCCTTTTTGTAGTGCAATGCTATGCTGAGAAATTCTAATCTACTGCATTATTGGTAAACTAATCCAATTACATATTAACAATATTAGTTGATGGAAATATAATCATTAATGAATGCGAATATAACAATTAATAAATCTACATACACGTCAATGTGATTGGATTAGTATGAATTTCTCTTTTATTGCTACTATGGTCTATGAGTGAAAATTGACCACCAGATTGAAATACTAAGATACCCAGTTAGTTAAGAGCCTATTCTTGGGTTTTATTGTAAGAGTTCATTTCTTAGGATTGTACAGCATACTCAGTCTAAAAGCCCCTGAAAAGGTGGGAAGTTCAATCTCTTGAATCTCGAATGAATTATTGACAGAACAGATGATACTGTACAAAACTAAAAAAACTGGAGGAAGTTGAAGAAGCTAAACATGGCATATGCCACGTTAGAACAATGGGGGCAGAAAGGGAAGTCAACGTGGAAGTTGGCTGCCTGCAATGATTAAATTCCTTATGAAAGAAGTTGGTCTGCACAATGGAATGGACGGTTGTGATGGAGTTGGTGAATATTGATTAGAATGGACGGTGCTTTTAGGGGGAATTGCCGCAACTGATGAAGGGGGTGGCGGTCCTTCCATTTAAGACTAAATGCAGTTTGGACTTATATAGGAACCGATGCACTTAAAGCCAAAGTATGGGAAGAATTTAGCTTGGACTATACCAAAAACTCAAATGATTATGTTAGTTTGTCTAATAAATTTTAATCACTTAATATTCCAGTTGATTAAAAATTTAAATGTCTTCCAATCAAACAATCTAAATTCAAATTTCACCCTCCTTCTTTTAGTATATATTTCATAAAACAATATATGAATTTTCAAAATTATATATCTGTTTTGAAAAAATTAATCTATTAAAATTGAAACAAATGACTTCAGTTTAGTGAATAGAGCTGTAAAATTTATAAATAATAGAATGATATAATTAAATATTTGTGACTTGCAAAGACACATTCCCCTTTTTTTTTTTTGAACTGAAGCAAAGAAAAGATGGAGTGTTTCCTATCCATTTTGTAGCCATAAATGTATTTTTCTTATCCAAAGTTAATATACCCACCAAATATATATGTATATATATGGGTCAACATCTAAACGTATAATAAATAAATATTAAACCTTAATTCCTAATTAAGTTCCAGGAACTTGGCTAATAGAAACAAGAATCATCAAATCAATGGTGGCACATGGGCATGAGCTCACTACCCATTCATGATTAGGTGTCAATTGTTAACATCTTAGCTGTTTCATTTCTTTGCCATTCACTTCCCTTATCACTTTTCTTAATGGTATACCCAAATTAGTTAGATTAATTTAAAATATATAATATAAAAATTAAAAAAATAGCACTTTAATATATCAAATAGAATTTTAAATAGCGATAAAATATTACTTCAAATATATTAAAATTAAATTAAAATAATTGCATACCGCATTGCTACTTTAGCTTAGTGCACTCAATTTGCCTCCAATTTTATAATTATTAATTCACTATCATCATCATTTCTCAACAATATAATATTCCACCGAAAAGAACTATTAAACGATTAAAGAATAAAAGTCAATCAATTTATTTTAAATTAAAAAAAAAAATTCAATCAAGCCGCTAATTTCTCCCAACTCTTTTTCCTGAACACAACTTCAGTATCCAGCCCAAACCCATCAACTTTCTTCACCTCCACCAACTCCGACCCTCTAAACAGCTCCTTTAGCGGCCCCACACTATACAAATCATTCGCCGAATACTTATCTGCCCGTCTCTCTAACGCCACGTGTAATACACACACCCCGCCCGGCTTTAGCGTCCGTTCGATTTCCCCCACAAATTTCACCGGGTACAAGGCGTGGTCAAACACGTTTGAGAACTCGAAGTCAAAAGTTTCATTCTCGAACGGCTGTGCATGGAAATCTCCTTTAATCACAAGTGGCGGACACGGCACTAAGTCTATTCCTATGGAATCGCCGACGCCCACACTCTTTAGCGCCTCCACTTCCTGCCCGACTCGGGCGCCGATGGATAATGCCTTTGAAGAATTAGACAGGAGGTTTCTTTGCTTTAAGGAATGGAAGAACCGGGCAAAGACGCGAACTTTGCGGTCCCAATCTCGAGTTTTCCATAATTGCCGGAGTTTCGGGTTGAGGGTTTTGTTCAGCTGGTGCTGGATGTAAGCATTATAAGATGAGTAACCGGGTCGGATGCGGAGGCCGACTCCGGTGGAGTTGGTGATCGGAGAATTGACATGCGTTTTTTCTGTGTTTGTGTTTTTGCGGTGATATGGAGTTAAGGAGGCGATGAAAATAAGAGCCGAAATAGAGAGGAAGAGAGAGAGAAGGAAAGGTTTAAGGATGAGAGGGAGTTTAGGAAGAGGCATGTTCATCTATCTCTACATGTATAGATTACAGGGGAGAGAATCTTGAAGATAAGATTTTTCCAGAGAATTCTAACTTCGGCGGTGGTTGTGTGTCTGCGAGGAGATTTCTGCGGTGGTGGGTTGATATCAGAACGGCGGTTCTTTAATGGGTGATGCGGTGGAATGCTCTCTCGTGATGTGAAAGTTGCAAAGAGACGTTTCTTATAGTTGGCTTTGTGTAGAATGTGAATGATACCCAACTCTATGGGTCTCTTTCTCTGCCAACCCGACAATATACAATTAATTTATTAAGGACAAAAAAAAAAAAAAAAAAAAAAGGATTGATGCATGATTCTCGAAAATAGAAAAAGTAATCACACATAATAACTCAAATATATAATCATCCGAATTTTAATAATATTCACGAGCTTTATGTTCTATTTGAAGTTTGTAACTTAGCTTTAACGTTATTTTATCATAATCATAATGGATAGGAGAGTTTGATGATGCAACTAGGTGTTGAGAAATTGTCAGTAGATTATTATGTCATTCATAGATTAATTCAATTATGAAATGACATGTGTGAATATTACATTTATTTCAATTAATAAGAATAAAATAATTAAATGTGTATCAACGAATAATTGAATTATTTTATAAATGACATGATAAACATAGTATATATAAGAATTTCTTCTAGGTGCAATCATTCAAATTACTTACTAAGATTTTTGAATGTCTAAATTATCAATTAGTTTGTTCTTATGTCATAATGAATTATCATAATTTTACTACTTTTAAAATACAAACAATATTATTATTATTATGTTATTTTATATTTTTCAATGACTTTTTTATATAGTTTTATTAAATATTTTTAATTCAACCAGTTAATAAATTATTAGCTACCACTAAATTATCAGCTTTTAGCTAAAAATTAAATTATCATCTAAATTTAACCAAAATTAGAAGGTGAGGACTCAATACTCAAAACCTAATTACTTTAAGGGACGTGATGAAATCAATTAAAGGGCTTAATAGAGAAAAACAAAATATTAGTTCGGATCATGTTAAAACATGTTCACATTTATACAAAATCATAATCTTAAATATAGTTTGACATTAAGCCCTTATAATTAATTGTAGTAAATCAAATCTTAAGTAAAGTGTGCAGAGAAAATCTAATTTTTCTTCCGGATTCCTTCAATTTAAGTATAAAGCTTGATTAGGATTTAGGAACATATCAAATTGAATTGAAGCTTGTTAAGGCTGGATCTAGTTGGATTGAAGCTTGCATGTCGTCAATTCACAAAGGAGAAGGAGAAAGAGAGACTTAAAGACACGGCTTTCAAAAGAACACTTGAGGGTAATTTTTATAAACTATATCCGAGAGCCTCAATGTGGTTCTTATCCCATTCCCATGCCCTTTCTTCTTTCTCTTGTTCTATGTTGTTCATCTTGAACTCTCAGGCTAGCTCTTTGCATCTCTTCTTCTGCATTTAGATGTTTTTTTTTTTTTTCATACCCATTCTTCTACGTTTTCCTACTGAGAGGTAATGTAAAGATTCATTTTTCTCTAATATTACAGTATTCTTCTGCTTTCATCTCTGTTTTTTACATGCCATTATTATTCTGTTTTCTGTTTCTTTAATAAAGATTTGTAGTTTTCGTTGAATTGTTCATTTGAATATATGCGTGAATTGCGGTGTCATTTCGCAGCTGAGCTCAATAGGAGAAGGAACTGAACAGCAGCGTTTCAATTTGGGTAGAGCAGGGGCGCGACGTCGTTTGTGTATTAGGCTCAACAGGAGTAGAAACTGGACAGTGGCATTTCAGTTTGGATAAAACAAGGGCAAAACTATCCGAGAATTATACGATAGACACTAATTTCACGTACTGGCTTTTATATATGGTAATAGATAGCCTTCGACGTAATGGCGACGATGAATTTGCGAAGTCCCCATTTTGAGGGTGCTTTTACCTATTGTTGGGCATGCCATATATCCTGTGGACTCCAATAAACTGTTAGAACATCCCAGCAGCCTCCCGGCTCTCTTTACCTTCAAGAGTTTTAAGTCTTTTAATAGCCTTCTTATCTATTTCATTCTCTAAAATTTACATTTTTCCTTTTATATTTGAGAGTTTTTAGGAGTTTCTATTTTATTATTTCTCTTTTTGTTTTTTTTTTTCTATTTTCTTCTTTTTTGTCTTTTATTCTCTCTTTTCATTATTTTTCTAGATAATTTTATTAATAAAAAAATAAAATAGAGAATGAGATAAAAAAATATTATTGAAATGCATATAATTTTCAATATAAATTAAAATAGGAAATGAATATTTTATAATATAATAGAGTTTGAGATTGTTAGCATTCTTGAGAATGTTTTTATAAACTAGCAAATCTTTTTAGGAAGAATAGTGATCCTAGTCTTTTTTTTTTTAACTGCTTTTTCACTGAATCTTAAATGGTAAAACTTTTCCTCTTTTCCTTGATTTGCGCCTCAGTATTCTAATGGTCTAATTCCGACTTGGCAGAATTTTTTTTTTTTTTTGTGGAAATTCGTTTCTGTTTGCTATCACTTAATAAAGGATATATATATAACACAGATACTGATGAATATGATTCAATGAAATTCTACTATATATTACCCACATGCAAGAATGCATTATTTTACTTATAACCATAAAATCAACGCATTATTTCACTCCCCATACTTATCTTGTTGACTTGACTCAAAGCTGGTTGAATGATGCTATAGATTACCCATAGAATTGCAGCAGTAAAAATAAGCAACAAAAGCAAGCCCCTATTATCTTCGGAAACTTCATTGATCATGGCTATTTCACCTGCAGACACACTTGCCGCAGTGGAGCAGATCAATCCGCCCATACCCAATCCTATAATAATTCCCTTTTCACTCCTCATTCTGTTAATTTGGTTTATAGCGGGCTCTAGGATGTTGTAGAGCTGGAAGTACAGATACTGAAAGTACTAAACCACGGCTATCACCTTCTGCAATATCTGCTTTTTGTGCGGCCATAGCAGAAGCGCAACTTAAAGAAGAAAATGTGGCGCCTGCCATAGCCATCCCTCCGGCGAGATTGACAAAGCAGATAAATTGCAAGATTTGGCTCGGTAATGCTTTTAGTTGGTTTCTCAAGGGTAAGAACTGATGAGGGTTTTAAGATCTCCCGGCGGTTGGTAATGCCAGGACATCTGTTAGGTTTAAGCATGGTCATTGTTGCTATGGTTATCGCCATAACAACAGTGCCTTTGGTGCAGATTTGACAGTATGACAGTTGAGGATAAGAAGGGAAAGTTGTCAGGCGAGGATGCTCAAGAAAGGGGAAAGAAATCATCTGGGGTTATTAGGTAGATGCAATTTGTGATAAGTGAAACTGAAAAGTGTGTTAGGCATAATAACACTGAAACCCGATTCCAGAAGATATACTATATGCCCCACTTCTCTCGATGACTCCAGAACTGAATTATGCATTATTGAATAAATAAATCATTGCTAATATGTCATGTTAATTACATCCATAGTCACTGAACTTTGTAGTATTTGCATGTAAATCACAATTTTTTATTTTCCAATACTAAAATCATTGAATTTTATAAATTATTATAGAAAAATCATCATCAACCAATTTTGACGAGTTATCAGTCAGAAAGCTGATATGGTAGCTGAATTTTGCTACTTCACTTGACACACGGGACGTAGTAACATGTCATATGTCAGCTATGTGCCACATCAGATGCCATTTTTAATTAACTAGTTTGATTTTTAATCCATTGAAAAATATAATGCGGCACCTATATGACATCTAACATCTAACGTATCACTATATAGTGACGCATGTCAAGTGATGTGGCAAAATTCAGCTGCTATGTCATCGCCATATCAGCTTTCTGGCTGATAACTCGTTAAAATTGATCAGCGATGATTTTTCTGCAATAATTTATAAAATTCAGTAATTTTAGTGTAATAATGTTAACAAAACAAAAAATTGTAATTTAGATGCAAATAATACAAAGTTCAGTGACTATGTATGTAATTAACCCCTAATATGCCTCCAATCAGATTTGACGCCAAAAACTCCAAATCAGGTGTGTAGTTTGTTCCAGCACTTGGAAAAAGATGAAAAGCAACTTTTAAGTAAACAATGGCAGGCAGGTGGACATGCAAAAGCAACAGCTAGAAATTTCACAATCAAAATTAAGCATTATAATACAGTGAGGAATTTTTTCGATATACATAATTCACGACCCTTTTTTAAAGGGTTGGAGCAAGCTACCTACCTTTAGCTAGCTTTGAGCAAATAAGAAGACCTGGAAAAGACACAAGGTCTAGCCTGCACATAGTCTAGAAATAGCCGCAACTTTAATCATGTTGGACTTGGCTGCATCCAGTAATGGATCCGCCTGAAGTGCTCTGTCAAAGCAGAACTTAGCCTCCTCCCATCGACGTTCGGCTACAAAAACAAGACCAAGATTGTTATATGCAGGAGCATAGTCGGGTTGGAGTTCCAAAGACTTTGTAAACATAGCCTTGGCACACTCATATAGCTTTTGCTGCCGATATAAATTTCCAAGATTGGAAAATATTGCGTGTGCTTGCTCAGATGCTGCACATGTCAATGCCTGCTTATATACATCTTCGGCTCTTGATGATTCCTCTGATAATTGAATTGAGACACCTAGGTAATATAAATGATTTAAGACAAGTCTAGAAAGGAAAAGGTAATAACTTAACAGGCACAAAGAAATGAAATGTCATCTGCATATACCGAGATTTGACCATGCATAACTGCATTCCTTAAAGCGAGCAACAGCAGCCTTAAGATACTTCTCTGCCATTTCAAATTGTCGGGAACAAAGAAAATGAAGGCCAAGCTGGTGCCACTGCACCCCATCATCAGGTTCCTCAGCTATTGCCTAAATCATATGCAAAAAATGCAAGTGAATGATGATATGAACAAAAACAAGTTACACACACACACAAGCACAAACGCACATAAAACAGATTTCATGCACTAGATAACAATAGTAGTGCCATTGCAAAACCTTAACTTCTGTCTTCCGATAAGGTGGAAATCAAAATAAATTGTTCTGTCACGTATATGAAATGGTAATGAAAAAAGTAAAACTACTAGCAAAAGCTAAAAGAAGCCCCTTCTGACTGACTCAAGACTTACCTGCTTTAAACTATAGAGAGCTCGCTCTTCAACATCTGCCAATTCATTTTTTTCAGTTTGAAATGCTGCCGCAATCTCATGTTGGGCCTTGTGAACCATGGCAAGTCCTGCCCATGCTATCGGAAGTTCAATTGGCACAGTCTCTCCTTCCCTCAATATCGAAGCCATTTCATTTCCAGCCCATGAAAGCTGTTCATTGGGATCTTGAGACCTTTCTGCATCCTTAATTCGGTGGACTGCCACAGCATACCGAGTAGACATACAGTTGGGCTCCAATTTTGCTGACTGAAATGCAATTGATACAGCAAAAGACAACTACTTTAATACAATGTAGAAGCAGAAACAATTTTTTAATGTAGAATGCACTGCTTATATGAAAAATATAAAGGAATTTTCTAATTGTTCCTTGCTAAAACAGGCAAAGAAAATGATTTCCCATCAAAAGATCAAGGAAACCAATCAACAACCTCAACAAAGAAGCAATAAATGACTGTAGCAATGAGCCATGAGCACCTTCTCCAAGCACTTGCTTGAACTTCTGTGGTCACCAGACAAGTAGTATGCATTGGCAAGATTTGCCCATAAATGTGCTGCTTTAGGATCCACTTTTAATGCAGCTAGCAAACACTCCTTTGCAACATTGACTGCTTCAACCTGATCTGCAGAAGCACCTTCACCAGCATTTGCCCCAGCACCTGATAATTAAGTAAGAAGAGCTGCAGTCATGCAAATTCCTTAACCACATGATATGATTAAAAAGAAGTGGCACCTTCAGGCATCCACCGTCTTAGAAGATTCACGATGTGAAGAATATAAGCCAAAGGTCAAAAGAGCTCAAGAATCATGGAGCCAAACTCACCAAAATCATACCTGCAGTAACTGAACCATATTTACAGAGAAGAACGGCAGCATAGTTGACAAAGGAAGCAGGATGATTTTGATCTTTGAGAATCAAATCTTGAAAGCATTTTGCTGATAGCTCCAAATTCCCACTGCGAGATCAGTTAACTAGTTAAGATCTAATGGTTAAAATCTCAAGGAAATCTTACTGAAATCACTATTGATAGCATGGATTCTTTATTGCTCAAGTTACAATCTAAGAGTTCATACAGACATCCAAATGGTTAAATGAAGGACACAAAAAACTGCTTGAATGGCAGATTTAGACAATTTCTAATTCTTTCTTTCACAAATAACATCAAATAGTAACTCCCTCTAATTTTTTTCCATGACTCCACTGGACACCTCACCTCAAAACATCTTGAATGCACAAGCAAGCAACATAATTGTTATCATCTTACCTTTGAAGGTATGCAATCCCCAAGTTTCCAAGGCAGTCATAGTTATTAGGGTCAATTGCCAACAAAGATGACCAAACTGAAATAGCACTCTGAAAAGGAAATTTGTAGCCAACGTCAGAGCATAACCATATAAGATCACTTCTATAACAACAGAAACAACATTGCTATTGTACCTGCAGACGACCAGATTTAAGTAGTATCAAGCTCAGTGTGTTCCAAACAGCGGCTTGTCTTATGTCTGATTGCATAGACTCCTTTAATCTAGAAAGGATATCTTCAAGCTCTTCAGCTTCGATTTCTTTATCCCAACTATTATCAGCAGAACTTTCAAGGAGAATACACTGGACAGATGATGACACATATTACAAAATTAGCTACCACTGGAATTCTACTGTATTTGCAACAAAATGTAAAACACTGACATGGAAAAACAATATATAGCTATCAAATAACACCACACCTGAGCATGGTGAATTTGAACTAGAGAAAGTAACTCAGGCCTGGCAACCTCAGCCTCACAGCGCTGCAAGATCTCTTCTGCCTTCTCATAAGCAAAAACTGCCTACAAGAATGTGAAAGCCAAATGAAACAAACATCATTTTGTCAACCCAAAATAGACTTAAGTTTCAAAATCTACCTTCTGTGGTTGACCCAACCTTTGATACATCAGACCAAGTATAAAATGTGCATGAGCATTTTTGGGCATCTTCCTCGCTACATGAACTAAACCCTAATAGCATGTCCAAAATCCATCAGACTAATTGATTTCAGATATTCAGTGGATAAACTACAGAGTTTTCCTAGAACAGAAATTAAGCACGAATAATGTAGGATGACTACTCACAGTCTTAAGGCTGCTGACTTTTTCTTCACGAGAAGAAATAGAACCTTGACCAGGCTGATCAGGATCCACATCAGGTCCATAATCAAGAGAGGCATCTATCTTACTATTTCTTGAACGACATTTCCCCAGTTTATTCAGTCTTTTACCTTCAACTTCCGCGGTATCTCCGTCCTTGCATACCAAGCTTTTGTCTTGATTTTCATCATTTGCCGACCTATATCACATGTCAGTAGTTGGTTATGCGGCAAATTAGATTTCCATTACTTATAATAAAACTAAGCAAAGACAATTAATTAATCGACACTTCATTTCAAAACATTATCCTGTTAAATTTCTAATGCTACAAACTCAAAACAACCAAAAACAGAATATTATCATCATACAACACGGTTATTAACCACTAGAGCCAATAGTTATTCCACATTCAACCCACTACTTCTCTCGACAAATAAAAATTAAAAAGAAAAAAAAAAGCAACATAAAAAGAACCTGGTGAGCTCCGTGGCAGAGAGGAGGGCAGAATCGTTGGCGTCGGTATCAGGAGGATTGGCGTTGAGGTCAGCCAAAACAAGGACCTTGGGAGGCTGCGATGTCTTGGAATTAGAGGTATCTTCCATATAGTTGTCTGCGATATCAAGTTCTGCCTTGATATGCAAAGAAGCAGCTTGCTGTTGGAGCTCCGGTTCAGACATTATTGGTACCTTGAAGTCATGCGAGTTACAGCAGGAGATACCAAAAGGGGGAAGGAAGGAGAGGAATCGAAAAATTGAGACGATGACCTGAATAAGGCTCTGTACGGGTCGTTCTTTAGGTCTTTGTACGGAAATGTTTGGATATTCGTATTCATATAGTTTATAGATTATATTCATTTTTTTCTATAATTTTGAAGTTTTTTATTTAAATTTTTTTTATAAATTTATATACAAATAATAACAAATATAAAATATATTTTAAATAAGTTTTATTACAAAAAAAATAATGAAACTAGGTTTCAGATAATAATAAATATATAATCAAATAATAATTAACTATAAAGTATATTTTAAATAAACTGGTTCAAATAATAATGACTCTATATCCAAATGATAATAAACATGCAATTAAATAATAATAAAAATACAATCAAATAATAATGAATATAAAATATATTTTAAATGAATCTGATTACAAATAATAATGAATATGTTGATAAATATTAGGTAAATTTCGGATATAATTTAAGTAAACCTCAAATAAATATTGAATAAACTTTTTATAATTTTAATTTTTATTAATTTTTTGATAAATATTGGATAATTATTGAATAAATCTTGATAAATATTAAGTAAACCTTGTATAATTTCAATTTTCATTAATTTTCTAATAAACTTGGATATATTTTGGATATAGTTTAAGTAAACAATAAAAAAATTTTAGATAAATCTTGTGTAATTTCAATTTTCATTAATTTTCAAGTAAATTTTGATAAATTTCGAATAAATTTTAAATAAACATTAATTTCAATACTTTTACAATATTTTTAAGCGCTTCTTATATATTTGAAAAAAAAAATTAAAGAGTGATATTTTTATAAATATTTTTATACTTCTGCTTTTGTAAAATTTCCTACTTGTATCTCTAGGATGACATAGCGAAATTTAAGCCTATAATGCTCGGAACATTGAAAGCTCTTTTCTTCTTCCACTCCAGTTGTTTCTACTTAGGTTTTCCCTTGCTTGTGTTTTTATTTATCTTCCATAAAGTGTGTGTATATATATATATATATATATATATATACATATACATATGAAGGGTTTTATGCTGGTAGATATTATTCCCCCGAGTCCCTTGTAAGTTTACATTATATGTGGCAACCAGATGAAGCTTGAATTAAATAGGAAATACTTCCATAAATTGCAGAATAAAAATGGCTGTAGACGGTGGCAGAGCTCGACCATGCCCTCCCCAAATATTTGCCTCAACCGTTTGCTCACTATAGGAGTTGAATCCAAAGTTGCCAACGGAAACAATGATACTACAAATTACAACTGATGAAGGAAACTTCTCCCGCGCTTGACCCAAGATTCCAAGAAAATATACCATATAAAAATGAAAATATGAGGATTGAATAGATAACTAGTTAGGGCCAGAGTGGCAAAAGTGAAACTCCCATCCTAAGTCCTAACCATCATATTGCATTTAATAGCTGCATCATGTCATATCCCCACCTCACCTCGACATAAGTCTTGGAACATACTCCTAAAGCTATGATAACAACGAGGACCAACTTTATACATTGGCTGGGATCACAAGAATCTCCATCAGATGAAACAGAAAAAGAAAAAGGACAAGGAATCAAACATCCCATATATATCCTATCCCACCTCTTAATCACGGAGACATTAAACAATACAAACAAGTAACGGTACGGGTGACAACAGACGAGAGAAACTGAGACATATGCTTATCTCAAATAGCTGCAGTCAGAGTTGAGGATGTATCTGCAACAGCAGAACCGAAAGACGCTACAAGCCAACCCTTTCGTTGAGCATACTCCACATAGGAATTAAATTTCTCCTTTGCATTAGGAATGTCAAGAGCCAGATCCTCGAGTCCATCCTTAATGCGGGTGAAGCCTTTGGTCATCTGGTTAATAGTAATCAGCCCTTCATCAAAACACACTTGTAGCAGTTCTAGCATCCTATCATTTTTCTTCTCCATAGCCATTACCAATGCCTTCTTCACCACTTCATGGTTAAAGAAAGGCATTCCAAGGTCACGGATACATTGGCAAGCCTCACTGACAACACCCCCACTTTCATACTCCTCTAACAGCTTCATTATTTTGTCCTTGGCATCCTCCACAGCCCAGCCTGTCCCACCTCCCCAACACCTTAGGATCCTCTCTCCTGCATGACGAGCAGCAATAAGTGATCGAGCCATACGCACAGTCTCACTTCCGCTGCAATTTGGTGGCAGTTTGCTGGCTATCTCCTCCAGATTCAGTGGAGCCAAGACGTCATCAATCACAGCTCTAGCCAGAAAGAGAGCAAGTTCACTTGAAGCGTCCAAAATGTCAAGTGCTGTATCTTCTGCAGATTCCAGGAGCAGGATAAAGCCATTAACTATATCCTCTGTTGAAAAAATCTCAAAGTGAAGAGATGAAAGCAGAACAGACGCCATTTCTTTCTCCCTATTTTTCCTGTCCATAGCAAGGGTGATGAGCTTTTTCAGGAAAATTGGGTTAAACTCGGGCATGCCAAGATCTTCAAGATTTCGGATTAATTCAGGAATGTCATCAGAGAGAAAATACTCATGAATGATTGTGACAACCTCTTCCTTATATTGTCTCAACCTTTTGTTTTCAGCTTGTAACTCTCCATCTTCAATAGAGGATTTCAAGAATGTTAGATCGAGCCATCCCTCAGTTATGGCCTCTGGAACAAGGGATTGGAACAAAGATTTTGCAGACGGAATGTCAAGAGCAAGGTCATCAAGGCTCTCTTCTAAACGAGCAAAACCCTTAACCATCTGACTGGAACTTATCAGGCCTTCCTCAGAAGCTTCCTTTAACAGCTTTAATATGAGTGGTTCAGCAGTTCGATTCTCCATGGCAAGAATTAAGGCCCTTTTGACAACCTCATGATGAAAGAATGAAACCCCCAATTCTCTTATGCACCTACATGCCTCAAAGGCATCCCCATTTTCCACATATTCCCTCAAAAGATCGGTAATCTTTCTCTTCACCTCCTCAACAGTTATGTGAGTGCTACCACCCCACCTCCTCTCCACAAGTTCTGCATGGTGTGGGGCTGAAAGATAACTCTTCTCAGCAGTTTGGAGAGCCTGAAAGCCCTTCGAAGACTCTGAAAGGGTCTTCTTCGCCCTAGTGAGGAAAGCTGGAGGAAGAATATCATCAACCACTGCACGAGCTATAAACAAAGCAAGGATATCAACTGTATCTGGTATATCTACTGCAAGATCATCAGCAGACTCAAGAAGTATGACAAATCCATCTCTGATTTGGGATGGGCTAATGACATCAGCATATAGAGCAGATAGCAAAACAGAAGCCATTTCCTTCTCCTTATCATGCCTGTCCATGGACATTGAGACAAGCCGCTTAATAAAGTAAGGATGATACTGGCTTGAGCCAAGTTCCTTGAGGTCAGATGCTGCCACTCCAACATCACCAGTACTGAAGTACTCCTCTATTATGGAAACAACAGCCTTCTTGTAGTCATCTAGAGGGTCTGAGATAGTTGCCCCAACAAGCTGATATGGCTCCTATTCAAATAGATGCAGAAGAGAGCAACATATAATTTTGGTGCAAGTTGTCAAAAAGTATATACAAGTGAAACATTATGCAATGGAGGAAGGGACTCAGAAGTCAGAACTGGAGTAAGACGTAAGTTAAATGTTGCCCACACCCAAGGAGAGTAAAGGACAAGTCAGATAGCAAAACAACAATTACCTCTCCACTATCATAGTTGGGATCATTCCTATCAATATGGGATTCACCATCAACATCAAGCAGTTTCCCCCATGTGCCCTTACCACCACCACCATCTGCCACCATTAATTCAAGAGAACAATAACTAATCAACACGTACAAAATGAAATTTTAATTTTAAATACATTCTATATAAATATGGATTTGAATAACACCAAGTGTAAACAAGGAAGAGAAGTCACAAGCTATCATCATTACGTAATCAACAGTGATAAAAAAACATGAGATATTTATCAACCATGCAAGGCTGCAAGACCAATAGCACCAGGAATAATTAATTGAACAATAGACACAAGATGGTTTCAGTAATCTCATGCAGCATAATATGCTCTGCCATTACCTCAAAAGTATTCCATTTCTTTCCCATTCATCTTCTTCTATAAACAAGAAATTATTTGGATCAGCAAAAGGGCTTCAGTCAATTTACTGATAAAATATTCATGCAGCATAAATCTGCTCTGGCAACACCTCAAAAGTATACCATCTCTTTCCCATTCATTTTCTTTTATAAACAAGAAATTATTTGGATCAGCAAAAGCAGTTCAGTCAATTTGTTGGGATCATATATTACTCAAGCCACACATTCAACACCATTGAGTAAACTCTATAAAATGCTAAACAAGTTAGTCAGCTTTAGATAGAATCTTGAAAAAGAAATGAGAAAATAAAATAAAATAAAACATCAAATATTATTAACACACTAACACCAATAATACAAACCTATGAGATTCTCTTAGTAGATGTGGATGCTTGCTTCTAAACTGCAACAGCAATAATTTTACTCAAAAGTTTGGTAAGCTCAGCTCATCTAGTTTTTGTCGTCTTCCTTTCTTGCTTAATTCTTTTTCAGTTACATAATTTTCATAAATATACACACAACAGCAAAACAATAGAAGATATCAGGTATAAAAGAACTAATCCATGAGAATCAAGCATATAAAGTAATTTAAGAAAAGGCCAAAGGCTTAAAGCCCCGAATTTTGAAAGCCAACTAGTCCTAATTCTTTTTTTCTTTCAAGTCAATTAGGCCTTTACGGTATACACTTTAAAAGACTGCACCCCTAATAGAAATTACTATAAGCAAAGCAAGAAGGAATACAATATAAAGAAAACAACTAGGCAATCAAGTTAGGAGAATTCAAACCACATAAACTCATTTACATCATCTTGTAGTATAGCTCTTCTACCTATATGATCTTTCTATTTTCCAAACTTCCTGATCTAGTTTGGTTCAAACATAAAAGTATTTGATCAATATTCCAAACCAGTAGAATTTCCATGCATTAAGCCATGTGTATAATACATTTGAGTACATAAGTCACAAATTTAATTAATCAAAATTAAGATGGAAAGGTCGCCAACTAATTAAATGGAAAATAATAAGGTGGCTGAAAAGTCACAAATTATAGTGATATAAATGAAAATGAAAATGATCAATTAAACCAATGATGCTGATGACAAAACAATCATCCACCAAACGATAAAATGCAAAAGACCACTATCACCAATTTTTATAGAAACAAAATTAGGGAAAAGTAAATTTTTTGTACCAAAACTGAAATTTGTATCAAAATGGTACTAAATCTTTGTATTGTATCAACTTAGTACCACATCTTTACAATTTTGTTTCAGAATGATACCAAATCTTTGTTTTGTATCAATTTAGTACCACATCTTTACAATTTTGTTTAAACAAATTCTACTTTGATACAAAACAAAGATTTTGTACCATTCTGAAACAAAATTATAAAAATATGGTACTAAATTGACACAAAACAAAAATTTGGTAGCATTTTTATACACTGCAAAATTTTGGTACAAAAAATTCATTTTACCCAACAAAATTATAAGCAAACCGGAGTCACTGTTTGCAGTTACTATCTCCCGAAATTAACTTGATCTATCTTGTATTCATGATCCAGTTAAATATAATGGCATAACAGACTTACCCTTCTTCACACGCACAAACTTCCCTGAGTGAGACCGCCGCACATGCCTGACAGCAATCCCAGCAGTATGAGCTTTTCCGGCAGCAGGAACTTTTAATTGATGCTCAGAAAGCAACGTGGATGGGGATTTTGGGGATGATGACAAACTCTTCGGCGAAGATGACAAAACCTCGACATTCTGACTCGCTATTTTCAACATTTCCCTCTGCTCGTCGGTCAGAAATCCCTCACCGGACGCCATTTACACTTTGCCAATACTATTCAGTCACTAAATCTAAACTTAAAAGAAAAAATAAATTATAAGGATCATGTTAGAAAGACTACTTGGATATATTAAGTTCAAGATACTGTAGAACAAAATGAGCATTAAATAAAAGTTCACTTCAACTAACAAGAAAAGCGTGACCGAGTCAAGCATGACTTCCAGTACAAACATAGTTAATGAACTGTTTGACTAGCATGACGAGAACAGTTAGTTAACTAACAAAAGATGCAAATTCTTTAAAGCAAGAACTATACCAATCAGCAATAGTCCAACATCAAACAATGTGAAAGCCCAAGATTCAAATATGCAATTTCCTAATATTTCCCTCCTTTTCGCAAGAACCAAACATACAGCTACCACATGAAACATAATAGGGAAAAGAGAGAAAACCTGTAGGCAGAGATGAACGAAGTTGAGGAGGATTCAATACAAAAACCCGAATCCGACACTTCTGAGCTTGGCCCGGATCTCGAGCCAAGGCAATAGAAGCAATCGGATCTCCTAAAACGGGGCCTCCGATTCGAAACCGAAAAGAAAAAGAAGAAGAAGCAAGACAGGAGTCAGTAGAGAAACCCTAGATCAAAGGGAGCTCCGGGTTGGGAAGAACCGTGGATCCCGAATTCAGGTATTCTTTTATATGGGTCTGCAGGTGTCTCTATCTGTTAAGGAGGAATAAAGAAAAGAGGGAGGAAGAGGAAGAGAGAGAAACGGATGAGAATGGAAAAGGAGAGAGGAAAGAGTATTTATAGGGAGGCTCCGGGTACGGTTACACGTCAACCGGTGTTTTTGGGTATATCAATCGATTGTGGATGTCCACGTGGCGTGGGCGGTACCGGCTGTTCCCCGTCCTTTGCTTCCACCCGGCGCAGTAGCAACCGGTTTAGGGTTTGAGGGGTCGATCTTTCATTATCAAATTACCAAATCATCCATTTCTTTATCCTTTTTCCGCATATCATTTGGGTAAATAATAAAAAGACTGATGGGAAGCGAAGCAAATTCTGTATGCAGACGCAGAAAAGTATGGTGCGTCTGACAGTGCATGAAAATTGGTGGAAATTTTTGGAAGAAATTTTCTGCTTCTCATATTTTTTCAATTTTAAAAAGCCTATCCTTTAATTTTCCTTTTAAGAGTAATCTAATCTATCTTTATTTGTTTTTTCAGTTTTACATCTATGAGCACTATTATTTCAACCATTAGATCAAAATCTAATGGTCCTAATCAGTTCCACGACAACTATATATAACTATTTTATATTATTTGATTTAAATGTTATTCAATGTTATTTAGCATTAAGTTTTATAATAATTAGTCATAGAACCATAACTGCTGAAAACCCACTTATATATATATATATATATGTAAGTGCAATTGAAAATGCCAAGATAACTTGAAAATTTTTTCCCCAATGAGTTTTGCTAGAATAATGCAAGTGCAATTGATACCCAATACAAATTTTGTCATTTTCACGAGGACAAAAATTAGATAACCATGAAGTGATGCAAGATTTACTTCAGTTAACCATGGATAAACTAACCCTGCTTTGAGGGGAATCACTTTTCATTTTCCCATTAAACCAAGTTGGGCCTCTGCGGCAGCAGAAGATTATAGAACTTGTCATGCAAGAAGAAATTCTTCCCTTTGCTATCAACGGCTTTTTTCCATCCACACCATCCACCATTTATAATTTTCTTATGCTCATCGTTGCCAGTATAATGAGGATCAAGTATTAGGAATGCACAATCTCCACTGCTTTCATTGTAATCAACTCCCAAAAGGGTATACGCAAGAACACCACCACCTGCATTCATGTAAGACAAAGTTAGAGACTCGTCATTTGGTTATGCTGTTTCCATTTTTCTCCTCCCCAGTAGAAAGATTATACAAAATCTGAAGCATATTGTAGCAATGGCTAGCAGAACCCTAAACTTTGCAAATTGTGCACTTTAATATGCTAAGCAACTCTCAAGCTGACTTATCTTTTGGAAGACCTGCATTTAGTGGACGATGATTGGAGAAAACACGTGATAAATGTCGCTTACCAATCATAATGGGTGTTCCTTGATTCTCGAAGTGCAAGGCCAGCTCTCTACATTTTTCAGGAAGCTCAGCTCCTGATCTTACATTTATGATCTTGCAAGTTACCTGTAATTGTAAAACACAAGAACTTATCACGTCCATTCCATTCCATTCAAAGTAATTTGATGTTTATATTTAGCAATGTTAACTATAATTCCTCAATCTTCAGCACAAAAGATGCTGAAGAAGCCAAATGGGACACTTACACCCAGAAGTTTATCTAAAACAAAGCTCAATTCAATAGCACCAATCCATTCACGTGATCCAATAAAAGCAGGATCTTTATCCCCAATCTCCACAAGTGCTTGCTGTATTTCCCTATACATTGTATTTGGTCAGTTAACAAATATTGATACCAAAAACAAGGACTTCAGTTATATGATATTGATTTTTTTTCTCCCTTTTAAAAATTAGTGGAATATCATGTCCTAGATAACACAGAATAACAATTACTTTTTACAAATTCTGTAACATTTGTGACTTTTCCATACCTATGAGAAGGTACTTCAATGGAAGTATAGTGCTGAAGTCTGAACCATGAAATGATAGTTTGTAGAGAGCGGTAAGCACAACCCCAGCCCTAAAAACCCATACATAGAACAAGCCAAACTAGAACTGTAAATATCAAAGATGATCAATGACAACAGCAATTTCAGTTGTAATAGTTTAACCTCATACTTATTGTGCTTCTAAACAACAATAAAAATGCTAATATTATTAAACAGATTATCCTTCTAAAAGAGGAGAAGAAATATTTCTTAGATTCAAGTGCAAAAATGCCAAAAGAAAAATTATGTAAAAAGGTAAAATAACATGTAACAAGTAAGAAGACCAAAGGGACAATAAAACTTGGAGTACCCTTTCAGCTATTAAATGCAGGATTCCACAACATACCATAAAAGAGAGATCTAATGCCACAAAAATGTATGCATCTATAAAAGCCATAACAAACTCTTCGCCCGCTATTGCAGACCCATTTTCCTGGCTGGTATCCCATTTCAGGAGATGTTACATACTTACGGATTTTAGTTATACATGCTTAAGTATAGGCCAATTAAGAGATTCAGTTCATAATTCAGGAAAAAGCATGGAGACTATATTCAGATAACACCAGTAATTTTATATCCACAACTTAGATACTGTAAGTTCAAAACACACATTTCACTAAAAAGAGAATAGTAGCACGCTACGATGATTAACTTCAACTAATATACCTCCTAAAAGATTGCAATAATCTGTAAACAAGAGTTCTTATTTTTTTCAAATTAGGTGAACCATCCGAAAATTTTTTAGATCAGATGTTAAAAATTTACTGATAAAGAGGAAGGTTTCATTACTGAGTCATCAAAGCCATCTTGAAGGTAGTGATAGTATTCATAAGAACCTTGAACAAGAGATGCAATCCCCCCTGAGACAGCAAGAAGATTAAGCTTTAGGGAATGATATAAAAAGAGCCACATAACAAAGGCAAAATAAATAAATAAACAGAAACCACTTACCCCCACTGCTTGGGATCCCAATATGCAAATCTTTAAGCAAAGGAGAGCCTGAAATTACAAGAAAAAGCACAAAATTAGTCCATAAGATCAGTATAATAACACTTGCATCGAGCTGTTTTGACAGATTATACCCCGTTTGGAACTGGATATTTACCTTTTCGTCTTGAGTTACCCCCTGAACTATCCTTCATTGTAGAGAAATCCAGTGCATTAGCAACTCTTAGAAGAGGACGATCAAAAGATAGCCCGAGTCTCATGTGTAAGGATTTTCTAACTTCAACTGCAGGATATAATCTTCTGGTGAATAAAGAGTAAATTACTACTCTCAAATATGACCTCACATACTAAGAAGCCTACAATTAGGTTTCTGTTCTATTCCCTCTAAAGATCTCCGATCTACCCAAAAAATGTGGTTTTCTTCATCAAGAAGCACCAGAAGCACTTGTGTAAAGGATGTGCAGAAGCTTTTCACTAATTGCAACATAAACAGGAGATAGATTCTCTATTCAACATATTAATTAAGAGGTTGAAAGGAACAAATATCTTCTACTGCCTCACCAGACAATTTCAATTATTTTGTGAGTTAAAGGTTTGATGTATGGCATACAAAGAAAGGATAAGATCTGATAGGAGCTTTGTTAGCTGATGGATCTGAACTTGAAACCTTCAAGGATGAATTTTGTTTACTATGCCAAAATATGTTACATGCTTGTCACAGAAACTCTAGTTCTCCTACACTTTAGTGCTTACCTTGTTTCAATTCTGTCTCCTCATAATTGAGTTCATAGATGACAGTTATTGGATGCGAAAGCCCTGGTGGATTAAAGTGGTAAGCATGCAGCTACAAAAGCAAAACAGCAAGTCTCCTACTTGTTAGCAGAAGAATAAAGATGTGGAAAATTAAAACTTCTGCAAAAGTAATTATGTTGTTGCAAACCTGGGACATACAAAACCAATGTACATAAAAAAAAAAAAAAAAACCTAAATATGACAAGGACATGTAGATCAGGTTAATGGGGTGACAAAGCATGGAAATAATTTATTTTCTTATTTTTGTCATATATTTATGATACTTTTCTCAATAGAGATAGAGAAGCACAGCCTTATCCGAATTATTAATACTCCTTGGTGTTGTTCTATCAAGAATCAAGAGTTCCAAAAGTACTAAACACAAACTATAAAATCTGGATGCAGCCAACATTTCTCGTCTCATATTAACTATTTGAGAAGGAAGGAAACTATACAAGAAATCAGGCCTTTATTGCAGGGTTCTGAACCAAAGAAATCAAAGTCTAACTTCTTCTTAATTACCCTAGGGTTCTTCTACAGAATAAGGTGTTGCTCCATTCCATGCTCCACCCCCCCCCCCCCCCCCTCTCTCTCTCTCTAAAACCAGAGATTTATGTCGCTTAGTTATTTGATTTGAGGAGCCAAGCTACAGTTTCATGTGCATATTTTGGAAAACTGAAACCTTTAGTGTAGCCAGTGGAATTATGTACATAGAAAAGAAGTAGGATTATGCAAAAAGAAGGTATGGTTGCTTGGTTTAGGCATAGATGATCCCATGTGCGAACCATGGAGTTCATCAATTCACAATCCAAAATTGGCCCTTAACCACAGAGGAACATAATGCAAAGAAACAGAGAGGATAAATTCATGGAAAAAAAAACAAAAAACAAAAAAGGAAGAAGAGGAAGAAGAAGAAATACAGTTGCTGCAGTTATATTTGCAACTCAAGGTGTTGGTTAGCTACCTAGCAATGGCAAGATTCTGATATAATTTGATAAACAAACAGGTTCTCCTCACCTGTGGATGTTGTGTTAAAAGATTGGGCAAGATTACTTTGTTCATTGAATTTAATTGGTCAACTAGCCCTGGGATAATCAAATTTGAAACAGCAGATCTCACTGAAAGATACTTGGCTGCATAGCAGAGCACATCTAGCTCAAAGTCCACAACCATAAGTTTGGCATCTTCCAAAGCTGAATCAAAAGACAATTTCAAATGTTTAAAAGATAGATGTCTACAGTGAGACTGTGATTATAAATTATAGTAATTATAACATTCTTGCATTTGAAATTAAAGGCAATACCTGGAAAATATTCTGCATTTGGTGCTGCAGTTTTCAGCGACTTCCCTGATTTGTTAAGAAGAACAGTCACTCGGACAGTATCTGCATTCTAAGAGGAAAAACTTCTCAGAAAAAATGGAAGTTATAGCCATATTGTGGAGTTGTAATAGAATGCCAAACAAGGAACTATAAGTAGTTTCTGTTACCTCTGCAGAAATCACCATTGAAGCAGATTTGCTTTTCAAACAAAAATCTCCGCATGTTAGAATTTTCGCATCAGAATCTTGAGGATTTTCTTTACCCACAAGCTCATCTGAGAAATCTGTGTTAAAATCCAATTCTGTACCACGGAGAATGATAGACCCAGGTACTTCAGAAGACTCTTTTCTTACACTTTCTACCAAGTATACAACATGCGAATCTTTTAATTGGGCAACTGCTGCTTCAGTTGCATGCAAGTACATCTTCTGTGCATCTAAGGGACAATAATCAGATCCACATGAATGAGTATTGTCAAACATATGACATGCACATATGCTCATCCTATAAGAATTCGCTGATGGTTATGTATGGCCACCATAAAAGTCCACAAATTCATGACGAGGCTGTAAAAACAAGATAACTCAAACAAGAAAACGTCAAAGTTACCAGCAGCTAATAGTTTGAAAAGTAAGATTCTACTCAACTCTGGAGGTACTCAATCCTAATAACTCAATCTCACCCACTTGACCTGTCTTTAGGATAAATCCACCAAATCAGTACTGACCCAACCCCTTTTACCAAGCACCTCAACCTTAGTCAGCCCTTCCTCTTTTTCCCTGATGGTATCATCTAAGCCTTCGTTTGTCATGCACACTAAAAGGTTTGATCAAGTTGTCACCTTTTATTGCACTGAATCCGACCACATTTATATATTTGTTTGACCATGCTTTATCAATTCTTTCAGCAGAATATCTTTGTTCTTATGTTGGTTTTGATGCTCGTGTATGTTAGTTCTAACATCCATACCAAGACTAGGAGTCACTAACAAGCAACTATAAAACACTAATATTACATGAGCAAAACTGGCGAAAGAATGCATTAACATTCATGTTTCTCTTCACATTGATTATTTGAAGTTTCCTACAAACTAAATACCAAGAGAAATTACACGTGCTAAGCTGACTACGGATAGAAAAGTTAGTCATTCACAAAAAGCAGACGTATTTACACAACAACAAAAATACCAACACCCAACGAATTGCCTATATGTAAAATTACACCATTGGAGTTGCATGAAGACAAAGTGACTGTTTGAAGATAAGCCACAAGAGTAACACTCACCAGAAGGATTGCATATAGGGATACAAAACTGCAACTTAATTGGAAGTTGACATCGAACTATACAACCTCTCTCCCAAATATACTTCTCGGAATGATCTTCGTAGACAAGATAAGGAAGTGATTCGATGCTCGTAGAATTTCCACTTTTCGAGACAAAAAATTGAACATCACCAGTGTCCGAATCGGCGACTGCTCCAATCATTTGTTGAAAACCCAATTCTCTTCCATCAGAAAGAAGTTTCCTCAATTGAAGAGCATCATCGATAGCTTCGCGAGCAGTTTTGTTGAAATCAGAGCTTCCAGAAATTAATGCTCCGATCACATCAAATCCTTTCAGTAGAAGCACTCGAATATCTTCTGTTCAATTATAACTAAATGTTTCAGCATCTAGCCGATCAAACAATAACAAGATCCTCATGCGACATGAAATAGTAAAAATAAATTCATAATTTAATGAATTTCATGCGTTTTCCGGCGTCGAAGCTGAAAGTTACCTGATTCTTTGCTGTAGTCAGGGGAGAAAGAGTTTTCCAGAGTATGGATACATCTGAAGGTGGAGACAATTGTGAAAGGCGGGAAAAATGGGGATCCGATCAGCCATTGAAGCCCTGGTTCTTTTCTGGAAATTAGTAGCTTAGGGCACAGAACTCTTACGCTAGTGTTCTCGATCACCATCACCGTGGCAAGTATTCTCGACGTACAAGAACCACGCTTATGCTTCCTTTGATTTATGAACAGTTAGTTTTACCAGCGGCGGATGTGTTCTGTTAGTTACTGAAATTTGGGCTCGCTTCTTTGGGCTAGTAAACATATTGATTAGGTAACTATTTACTTTTTTTTCGGATTAAAGTTTTTGCCAATTTTATCCGTATAAATTTTTTAAAATTATAACAATATTTAAATTTCAAAATTATCAAAATTTTAAAATTATTTTAAAATATATTCAGGTAGTATATCTTTGATATATTTTTAGTATGTTTTAAAAATATTTTAATTCAATTTTTACAAAAAAAAAAAAAAAAAAAAAGAACGACAACAATTAAATTGTTAAATAATAATAAAACTCAATCAAAATTTAAAATATTACAAAAATTTAAAATAAACGGTTTGGTATACATTTCGAAATATCTTAAATATATCTTAAGCATATATTAGCTATACCTTAAAAATACTTCAGAAATATCTTGGGATATTTGGAATTCCAGGGAAAAGTTATCTAGAAATATTTTGGAAATACTTTTAGTATATTTTTTGAAATACCTCGAATATACTTTATAGATACTTTGGGTATATCTTGTGGATTATTTGAAAATTTTTTGGTCATGAAATATTTTGGGTATACTTTGAAAATATTTTAGTATATTTTTGGAAATTTCATGGGAATACCTCAGATATATCCTAAAAATTTCTTAAAAGTTTTCCGGTCCCTGGAAATATGTTGGGGATAATTCAATATACCTTAAGAATATACCTTGTAGATATTTTGAATATACCTTAAGAATATTTTAGTGATTTTAAAAAAACGAATTAATAACACAGCAAAACTCAAAAATGTAAATAAACAAATTCAACATCAAAATTTTCTCTTAGACCAATCCGACGAATTCATCAAATTTAGAACGAAAGACAAATTCTAAAAATAATTACAGCATCATCATAAATTTTAGTGGTGATTTTTTTATTATTAAAAAAGAAACAGAAGTGAGGAAAGAAAGAGGCAGCGAGATTGGAAAATATAAAATAAAAAATAAGTCGTTATTAGATTTGTGGGAGATAGAGTAAAAACGATATTGAAGAAATTTATAAAAAGCGTGTGATAATAGAAACTATAGATAAATTTGAAAAAAAAAAAAAAGTGAATTTCAGTAAAGGATCTTAGACCAACCAAACATCTATACTTATTATTTCATTTAAAAAATATATATTTTTGTAGATTATCTTTTTAATTTTATCAAAATCTTTTTCCACTATTTTTCGATAAAAACGAAGGCCGAGAAAATCCAATTTCAGGATAGATCAGATATTCGAGACGGTGAGAATGAGGAGAGACAGCAATATGGATTTCGAGTTCTCGTCAAACATTTTTCATGGCAGCGGAGTTTTCACCAGCGGTGTTTTATCCGTTCTAACTCCTCCTCCGGAATGAAGAGGCCTGGGCTTCGAATTCGCGTTGAGCATTTTCATTGCAATAACCGGCCCGTACTTCGGGTAACTTATCCCGAACTCAGGCCGAGGTATAAGCTCCCTGGGATAAGACATGATTTCTTCAGGCGCGCAGGCATAAGAGTTTCTTCCATATCAGCCTTGATATCTTTCAGTTCTTCGAGAATAGGCCCTAACTTTACAGCAGCAATATTAACACTTTCCAACGTTTCTATTTGTGTCTTCATGAGTTTGCCCGTGTCTTTCTCCTTGTGGACTTCATTAGTACAGTGAGAACCAAAATTGTTGGTGCCGATGAACATATCACCTGGAGGAAGTCCTTAAACTGGAGGAAAGAAAAAGAAAATTCCGCAGAGTTTTTTTAATCTATTAAATAAGTCAACGGAAAAATGGTTACTCAATTTTTTCTAAATATAGATGCCAAACTAAGTTATATTTTTAAAATATTTATAAAATATACCAAACTAAATTATATTTTTAAAGTATTTACAAAATACGCTAAATATGTACTTTTTAGTATATTTTGATTTGATTTTTTGAATTTATATATTTTTGTAATATATTTTTAGGTGTTTTGAGTAGTTTTGAAAAAGGAATATTGTAATATTTTAGAAGATTTTTGGGCAATTTTTAAAAATTTCTTATTGATTAGGCAATAATCTTGGCCCAATTGATATATCCTCCTATTGTCAGTCGACACGTCGTGTAATTTTGTGAACATATGGACAAGCTAAAGGAGTCTGTAATTAAGCCACACGAAGCTTTCCTATAGAGATGAAGCTTTTCTCTAGAAATGGCTGTTAGAGCCTTCTCCGCGGTACTCCGCTCCGAATCTGTCCTGCATGGGGCAGAATTTTTCTTTTTTTTTTTTTTTTTTATCATTTTCATGCCCCACCCCAAACTGAATCGGCTCTTTATCATTCCTGCTTTTCTAACAAGCTCAAGTTCAAATTCCTTTTCTGACTTTTTGTAACAAAAACAAATATAAAAAGTTCTGTTTGCACACTGGACTGTACCTCGTAAAAAAGAAAAAAGAAACTGTTGAATTTTTACTTGGATAAAACGAACCATTAATCTAACGTCGTTTAAAATGGGAAACGACAGGTAGTTTGATGGGAAATAATAATATTGGTCTGCCTGAAAAAACATCGAAATCTCCCAAACAAAAAAAACAAAAAGACCGTTACTCTAGCAAAAGTAAATAGTACTCATATAACCATATTCTTCAGTTCAAATTCCATTCCCCAACTTTTCAGGGAAAGACAAAACCAACATACATCCGTGAATGTACATGTCTGAATAAAGGAAGACGATTGGGATAGTTGAACTAGAATATGATGGACTGCAATTGCTTATAACTTAGCTGCAATGGAATACGAATACTTCTTTGACAAATAACCATTAAAAAATGTACCAACCATGCATCATGTTGACATGTTGCCTTCTAGGCTCAAATCGAGCATTCAATAAATGAGCAAAAAGTTCTTCAAGATATGCATATAAACATACAAAAAATGCAACCAGCATCTTTGATGCTTCTGCGCAGCCAACAGTACGTCACTGCGCGCTATCTTCCTAACCACAGAATTATTTTGCGGATGCACATGGAAGAACCCACGCAACTAGGGGCGACCTTCGTTGCTGATGCAACTGCCAAGTCTGCAACATTGACACATTACTCAATATATCATTCCAGAAAATGTCAAGCACGCTTAGCGACTAACTCTTTGCTAACTTGATTGTGTTAGATATACAAGTATGCACATCTTCATGTTTTCACATGTTAATGTCAAATTTGGGAGGCAAATAAATAGATGTTATAGAAATAGGAGAAATGCACAACAAATATGAAAAACTAGCAAGATAAAAAGACAATTTCTCCTAAGAGAAGTAATCCGATTATCAACCATTGGATATCATTGTTGGCCACTATTCAAGGCTTTTGTTTTCATTTTTTTCTCCTCTTAATTTTGGAGATGATTCCAGAGTTTTAGTGTCTTACCTTGCTTGAAGTAAAGTTCGGGGTTCTCCAACATAGAGAGACAGAGTTCTCCCTCAGTCTGCCAAAAGAAAGCATGAGTTTTTAAAAAAACGGCACACAGGAACGAAATTCAAAATGCATGTGCGAAGAAACTTCTTGGTTCAAAACTAATATAAGATGACTCTTTAAGTGACAGCATCACTTCCACATTAAATTGGAAGATTTAACATGGCTTAACGACAAATTTACCCAGGTACAGAAAAAAAAAATCTTCACACCAAATTTTGGGGAGCTCGGAAAAAATGAACCTGCCATTTTCTCCTGTTTTCCTGATTATTTAGATGATAAACCCTTCTATGCTTATGACAATGTTAAATTCAAACCAAAAAAAAATTGAAGAACATGATTTCACCAATTTTGTTTTCAATGACTCTCTTAGTACCGTGATACAAAAGCACGAGATAATCGGCATGTGTTCATGACAATTATTACTACATGCACCCAAACAAAAGATAGAGGAGTGCACTTTGTGCATGAGATGGAATGCTAAGAAAAGCTCTTACATCTCCTCACTCTCAGAGTTGGTGCAATTGTTGCTGCTGAAGACATAAGAATCACTGGTACTGTTGTATGTTTTCCCGGGTTTCATTCTGGGAGCAGAAAGCACAAGCTTGTTTGATTGCTCATTATCCATACAAATCACTTGAGAACAATCAGATGAATGTAACCTCCTTTGGCGCCTCAGAGTTCTAGGAAAACAGTTTGATTGATCTTCACTCTCCTGATTGGAGAAAACCTCATATTCAATGCTGCATCCCTCTTCCTTTGAAGAATTATTTCCATATGCAGGGATTTTTGATATATCATCTGGCAATGATCTGTGGGACGAGGTTGTGCCAATGCTCAGAACATTTCCTTCACTATTTCTTAAAGCCTTTACCACTTCTACTCTAGGATCGAAGCTATGTGGCAATTTTGATCTACAATCAGAAGAACAAGTTATTTTAGGCTTTTCAGAGATATGATCACAGCAATCGAAGTCGCTTTCACACTCCATAGGTATTTGTGACTTTTGCTGCATTCTACGGGAACAACTAAAGAAGCTAAAAGATAGTTTCTTCAGTTTTGTACACTTTGATACAGGAGCACAAACTACCAGATTAACTCGGATTTCTACATTTCTACCCAAAATTGACTGCAGTGAACTTGCTATCATCTTCCACGACTTCTCGGCCTTTGATACATGGTCAGAATGATGGAATTCCAATTCAGCTACTGCCACATCTGAAATTTCAGTTATTGCTCAGTCATTTGCAATTTAAAGAAAACTCCTCCATATATGCAAAGCAATCCAAAAAGCTTCTGTTGAAAAGGACAAAAGTAAAATATTCATAATGGACAAACAAGTGCAAAAAGAAATCAGATGATGTGGCACGTACTCTTGCTCCCATGAATATTTCATTTATTTTTTTAATTTTGTGAATACCTTACCACCATTGCTTGCTTACAGCTTGCCGTGAAACCAGTTGTAGTTTCAATTTGGATAAGGTTGCCTTTACTTTCATGGCAAAGGACACAACATCTGACATCAGGATTGGCAATTTATTTTGATCTTTCGAAATCTGGTTATCATAATTGGTCAAGAGGTCTCCACATGTTCAGAATTAGTAGAACAAAAAAATGTTTTATATAGCTGGACCACTTTGCAATCAAAAGGTTTATAACCAAAATCTGACTACAAAAGCATAAAGTTAAGAAAACGTGGAAAGGAAGCGATTGGCAATTAGGCACTTTCTTACAATTTTTGAATATTAGCACATTTTTATGACAGTTTTCCACAGAAATAACAAAACAAACTCAAGTTCCAGCGTGAATACCAACCTTGTGCCCATCCTCAATTATGAGTACCGTTACCTTGATACAGTCATTCACAAGTAAAATGAAGAACAGCTCTGAATCTGATAATTGAAGAGAGATGGGTGAGGACAAGAAGGACTCAATGTAGCATGATCATGAAAGGAACAATAGAATGGACAAGTTAAAAAGACATGGAGAATAGACAGGATTATAAAAGAGGTTGATCACCAAATCATGAGAGATAAACTGAATGTCTCAAGGGGTTGATCAATAACATTGACCTGTACCAAGGAACTGGATTTTTTTCACCAGAGAAAATTGTGCAGTTATTCATTTATAAGAAAAGAAATGACTACATTTGAACAAATTATATGTTATGTTAGCATTTCAAAACAGTAATTAGCAGGGAGTTTATTGTTTTGATCTTTTCATATTATGTTTACTTGTAACTTTCTTTTCCCCAAATATCTAGAGCTTTAGATGAAGTGGTTCTCAGTTAAGCTCTGAATATATTCAATTTCAATACTTTGACAATGCTTTGTTCACACAATCTGGATCTGCTACACTAGAAACTTAAATACTGCAAGATGCTTGTACCTTGATTAACAAAGAGAGAAGACAGTTTCCCTTGTTTCCTTAGAAAATTCTTGAGCGAATTTGATTGGCACAAATCTATAGCTTTCTTCCATATTAATTCCAATGTTGCTTTACAACCCGCTTGCATCCCCAATTTATGCAACTTGTGGTCTTCACATGAACAAGGCAAAAGAAGCTTCAAGCTCTCCCCTGTGGATGACGTGCTGTAGAAATCACCATCTGCAACCAATGGACATTATCATTAAAAGGTCATGCTGCTAATTAACTGGAATGATGCTGAAAAGAAAAGAAAGAAAGAATACAATAAAGAATAATATCACTTATTAGCATTTTCTATTGATATCCTGACCCCTGTCATGTGAAATTCTCATGGACGACTTAGTATGACTCGCATCCGGGGAAGGAGATTCTAATGAGCTCAGCTGTAGAAGAGCTACAGTAAGCCATGTGCTCTGATTTTTAGACATCCTTAGATGTTTCTCAGTTTCAGAAAGTATTTTCAGTGCATTGCTCAGCCTTTGCATGTCTGCCTCAGCTATAAAATAAAACTTGTAACCATTAGCATAACATAACTGAATCCCAAAGAAACACAAGGTGAATATGTACAAATTGAGAAACATGAATTTTTTGAGCAAGCATCTTACATTATCAAGCAGCAAATATGTGCATGATATAATGAAATTGAATGTACACGGTGTACTGCAGGCAAGCAGCCTTACAGCTCTAGTCCGAACATTATTATGCACAAGGCAATACAAACCCAATATTTGTGCATAATCACAAATTAAGATTAACTGGTGCAGGTGCCAAACAATGTGACCTCAAGGGATACTTTTGAGTACTACTAGACTGTCATTAGCACAATTAAACAACTAAAATCAGGGATCTAAGGTATACAAAAAGTTGTCTTAACAAAGTCAGTAGGCTCTTTTGATCAGATCAATAATGAGTTTTCAACAAGAGCTTCAATAGTGATTCAACAAGCATCTCAGGAAATTAATACTAACAACAATAATAATTTCTTAAGCTTAGCGACCAACGTACATGGAGATATAGGTTACTTACAAGCATGATTCCTTGCAAACTTTCTTCTGACCTCAGAACTGTCATCTTGGCATTTACCAACAAGAACATCCATTATGAGATTTGCCAGCTGTGAAACAAGTTGCATAGGATCAATCCTGGATCTCATCAACTCCCTTGCCTTTATAACTGTATTTGAAGTATCTGATGACAAGGCCAAGTCCAGCAAATCGAGCAATTCATCATCAGAAACAACACCAATCTGCAAATTTATTAGACAAACTTTAATATATGGATGAGGAGATGTGCAATGAGAACATTGGAAATAAAAGTTAAGCACTCACAAGCTCATATGCCAATGCCATTGTTATTCTTTTACCAAGCAGACTCAGTTGATCAAGCATTGTTTCTGCATCCCTAGCGGAACCATTTGATTTAGCAGCAATGAAGTTTAAAGCAACCTGATCAAAGTCAATACCCTCTTCAACACAAATATTCACCAATCTGGTTGCTATATCAGTATCTTTTATTTTAGGAAAATGATATCTCTGGGATCGAGTTACTGCACTTCTTGGCAACTTATCCAGTTCAGGCGTGATCATCAGAAAGACAGAATGTTGAGAAAGGTTCTCTACACTATTCATAAAAGTTGCCCATATTTCTCCGTGCAACAAGTGGCACTCATCAATAATGAAAACCTTGAATCGGGATGAGATTGGAGGAATTGCTGAATTTTTAATCAGAGATCTCATCCTTTCCACCCTATTAATTCTCATTGAATCCAATTCTTTCACATCCCTGCTCCTTCCAGAAAAGAAAAAAACACATTCTCGGCAGAGACCACATGGTTTGCACTCCTCAAGTGAGAGACAATTTAATGCTGCAGCAAAGATTCTCGAGGCGGAGGTCTTGCCTGTACCACGAGGGCCATGGAAGAGATACAATGAGGTTACCCTGCCTTTTGAAATTGCACTCAAAAGAGACCTTGCTACAACTTTTTGTCCTACCAAATCATCAAAAGTTTTTGGCCTGAACTTCTGACTGAAACTTCTAGGAGTTTCATTAGTAATGAGCTTCCAGCTCCTTTGCCCAGGCGATGTTGTATCAACAACATCCTTAAACAACAAGGGACGGCCTTCTGCATCAGAATATGGATTTGATTCTCGGAATCTAGGGGTTATGCTCCAGCAGCAGCTTATTCCACATCCACGGTCATTTTGAACCATAAGATCAGTCTCTTCATTTGCAAGCATAGACATGCTATGGCTTGATAAAGCATCACTTACAGATAGGCATGGACTACCTACACGACTCAAAACATCACCCACCATCCCATAAGATTTCACTTGATTTTTGTATTGGGACTTCTTCCTTGACATACACTGGTTTGCACATTCTACTTTTGGCGATGCTAAAATCAAATCATTATTTGAATCCACATCCTCTGAGCACTTACTAGATGGCGAGATGCATGTTAATTCCAATCCTTTGTTCATATGATTACTGTAGTACCTTTCACTCAGTGACTTTTTTCCATGAGTATCCTCTTGATTAAGGGCACAATCCAATCCATCTAGTTTCTTAATCATAATAGCTCCCGTATTTTCTCCACCGAAATTCTCACAGGAAATTAACTCTTGCTTGGATTTTCGCAAATCAGTTTGCAGCTCAAAATCATCAACGTCGTCATCCCTCTTTCCGTTCAGACCTGAATTTTTCAATCTTGCAAAATTATTATAATCAGAGCCAGCTTGCTGGCAAGCATCCATGAATTGCAAAGAAATCTCATTAGTGGAATTAGTTTCCCAGTTCACATTTTCAAGTAAAGTAGATAATTTGCTCATAGAATTAGTGGATGGGTCCCTCAAAGACCTCACCCTCCTAAGCGCTATAAGAGTCCTTGAAATGGGAATGTCAACTGAATGCCGCCGTCCATCCGTCATTTTCAAGAGTCAAGTACAATGAGAAAAGAAGTTTCTTTTTGCACACAACAAATTCAAATCTCAGAATGCACCACTACGGAGAATCTGTATTCCCCACCTGAAACTGAAAGAGTATACATTCAAACAAACGTACTAGATTATCAAGGACTGTTCACATGTTAATAGGTTATATTACACACTTCTATTCAGCATAAAATTAAGTCAAAAAAATTTCAAACACCAAAAAAAGCAGCATCTTTAACCTGCCAATCAAACTAAAAAGGAAAACAACTATATTAGCACATTCAATTTTGATATCGTATCTATTAATATCGCTGTTACCAAATATTTCAAAAAAGAAAAATTGAACAGCAAAAACTGAACAGAAAGAACAGTCACAAATACAGTAGGAGAAAGAAAGCACCTTTTGCATTCAACAGAAGCACAAAAAGAAAGAACCCCAGAGCCATTACGTACCCACCACAGCAACAACACTATATAAACAAGACAAAAATCACTCCCGTTTCAGCATTTCTCCACAATCCAAACACGAAATGACACAAACTTCTGGAGAGAGAAATTATTAAAAGTAAAATAATAATAATAAAATAGAATCTAAGAATTCAAACGCCTAGCATTAAAAATGCACAGGTAACAACAAAGCAATGCGAAACGACAAAGTTGAAAAAACCCAAACCTGCAAACAGAAATGTGCATATGCCAACTTCGACTTCGATATCAACGAAAATTGAAAAATAGATAGCGTAAAAAACGGACACCGAAAAAAATACTATAACCCTAAACCCCGCGGGTCTTGGTGGCCGAGCTGTCGGAATACTGGTTTAAATGTAGAAGAATAAGAAGAAGAAGCAGGGAACGTAAGAGACAGAGATAGAAATAGGAAACAAGTGGCAAAGTAGTAAATGTCATAAATGAGTGGGGGTGATAATAAACAAGGAACCATTGTTAGGGTGACAGAGAGTAACAGCGTGTGTACAGAAAATAGAGAAAAAAAATTCTGCAGGAATTGTTTGCTGCAGAGTTGTTGCAGAGTTGTTGCAGAGGGGTGGTCTCGGCCAATGAGCTTATTTTATTAGGGTATTATGGTAATTTTGAAGGGAATAGCGGTTTCAGTTAGTTGGTTCGGGTTTATGGCGAAAAGACTGTACTTGTGGTCCGGTCTATCTACTTCTGATAGTTTTACTTAATCAACTCACTCTCATTATTGGCGCGTAGTATTGCATTTATTTTTTCTGGCAAGTAATACATTCACGTGCCGATCACCGAATTCAAATTCAATTTTCCTCCGGTATCAATTTAATAAATATACCTTTGACAATTAATAATAATAAACAGTACGCCGATCCAACATACTGTATGGACTCCAATTTAATTAAAACTTTTAAATTTAAATTATCTAAATACAGTTACTATAAAATATTTACGGAAATATTTTATCTCTTTTTAATATTATAATCTATACGAATAAAATTAATTTTAATTTATTAATATATACACGGAGAATATATATAGTTTTAAAATATATATAAAAAAAAAACAGTGAAGCGGATATTTGATTTTGGGCATATGCTGAACTTGTCTCAACGTTTATAAAAGTTAGGAGAGGTGACAATTAATATTTTTTTTTTGTTGAATGAGACCAATGTTTTCATGATTTAAAAATACTATTCTCGCAAGCAATTAATAAATAAACAGGTTAATAAAACTTCTCCAAAATAAATTATTTAAAAATTGACAATATACACTTTATCATTTGGTAAATATCATATAAAATAATAATTAAAATGGTTGAAGGTTTGAATGCAGACAAAAACTGTAATATGTTGGTATCTCAATATAAATGCACGTTTCATATCATATACATATTTGTCTAATAATTTATATATTGATATACCGATATGCCGACGGATTATATAATGACCATTAAATGTATTGAAATATCTCTTATTTATGTCATTTTATAGATTCCAAATTTATTACGACCACCGTTTGAATTGAATGATTTTAAATTTATTAATTATAAGAATTAAATCATAAAATCTATAAATTAATTATGTAACTATAATATATGAATTTAATAATTAATTTTTAATTTTACTTTTTATTAAATATTAAAAATTTATTATTCATAACATATATACAATCAATTCCCGTAAACTAAAAAATTAAAATAACAAAATTAATTACTTCAAGAATTGAATTTTTTTTTTAAAGTTAACGGTACTTTATCTCTTTATATAAGATAAATCAAGTTTTGAAATATAACCTCTTGAGAATTATTATACGTTATAATATTTAATTACATTGCTATAAATTAAAAATTATTTTTATTAATAATTTAATACATAATAATAATAAAAGCTAATTATTTAAATTTAAAAAAATTGATTTTCACTTTTCTTTAGGATTATGAATAATTTTAAAATATTATTAATTTATACGGAATAATCTTGTAATGAAAAAGTTTGATAACAATTATGGATTTTGGAATTTTTTACTTAGAAAATTGGAAATCAAATACTTAAAAAATAAAAAATTTTGATATATAAGAAAATTTTCTAAATTTATAAATTTTAATATTTTTTAAGTAACGAATAATGAAATTGGTATAAATATACGGACTGTTCAAAATTTTTCATCCAAAATCAATCGGTGTAAATATATTCGTAATTAGTTTTTATGTTTTTGCATATCTACTGTTCTTCTTTTTTTTTTTCGCAAATATACTGTTCTCATGGCAGACCTCATGGTTTCGGAGACAGGGGTGCTGGATTTGTTTCTACAGCTCGGGG
Source organism: Balakata baccata (assembly GCA_949630135.1). Taxonomy (NCBI): domain Eukaryota; kingdom Viridiplantae; phylum Streptophyta; class Magnoliopsida; order Malpighiales; family Euphorbiaceae; genus Balakata; species Balakata baccata. Next base: position 67,933 of record CATIWF010064722.1, read on the forward strand.
ACTAAAGTTAAACCCATGAAAGAAGAGCTAAAGCTTGAAAATGTCAACTGAGAAAAAACTGGGTTCGAAAGGAAAAGGAGAAAAGAAGAATGAGAAAGAGGATGCTATGTTTTCTTCAACAGAGGATGCTATGTGCTCAGACGAAGAAAGAGAGTTTGACAGAGGGGAGAGAGTGGAAAATTCTTTTTGACTATCTGCTGACATGGTATTTTCAATCTGGAAAATGTACGCACACGTCGATCTTCCACATCAATATTCTGTTAGTTCATTTAACAGAGGGTAGATTTGTGTTACAAAATTAATTTAAATTACTGAGTTATCGTGGATTGTATAATTGAAATACCTTCAATAAAAATTATCCAACTTTCAATGTTTCTAATAGTTATCTTACATCATAAAACGATAGAAAATAGAGTATTAATTTTTTAAATATTATTTCAATCTGCTCAAATTAAACATTAGATAAGAAAGGATAAATTTTTATATAAATATAATTATAAATCTAATCATTAAATAATATGCGGTGATAAAGTTGGATTCCTTAAATGAGAAGGGATAAAGGGCCATAAATATAAGTATAGAATATAAAAATAATATTTTAATATCTTTTATAGATGAATAAATTTTAAAAAATAATATAAATTTATATTTTAAAAAGTTAAAAAGAGTTTATAGCCCTTTTAAGTGAATGTATTTTTATTATAAATGACATATATATTATATTTATTTCGATTAATAAAAATAAAATAATAAAATATTTATTAATATATAATTACATTTATCTATAGATAATATGTAGAACAAGCTACTTACAAATTTCTCCGGGTTAATAATAGGAGAGGTGAGCTTCAAGTTTGTTGATAGAATTCTACAAGTATGGTTTTAAATAATTTTAGATACGTTATGTATCGCCTGTTGCATAATATGCTGATACAATACATATACGGTTTAAAAAAAAATTTCGAATTTTTTTAAAAAATATATAAGCTGTTGATAGGCGATATATGGGAAACCGTTATTTACAAGTCTAGGGATCGCCTGTGCAGCGTTTGTTTAACGCGCATCTGTCGCCATTGATATTTGAGGTCAATTATCAGAATGCCAGCTGATCTATAACCTATACGCCATTACAGTAAACATTATATGTTGTCTACTGAAGAAAATTGGCGCGTGAAGGATAAAAGTAAAACAACATAAAGAAAGTAGGTGAAAGTGAAACTGACTGGAAAAGACTCGTCGAAAAGGGTGAGAGAAAAACGAACACCAGGGCAGCTACCACAGCAACTTTCGCTTAACCGAAGCAGCGATGCGCAGAGCTCATCTGCATCCTTACAAAGCCTAAACCCATCCTATGTAGGATTAGCACCTTTCGTAGCTGCTATCCTATGCTGAATTCTCAACCCCGCTAATCCTCTGTTGCCGCGTGTACCCCGTTACGGCTATTTTTTTTATGTATCTAGCTGAACAACAGATTCCCAGAGATCGTCGATGCATATGCAGATTTTTATATAAAGACAACGAGAGGCCTTCTCCACGACTGCAGTCTGCAGCTTTTTCACCAAATAATAATTTTTATTTTTTATTATTTCAAAATTAATTAATAATTTCTCCGATTTGGTTTGGCAAGAATTATATGACGAATTTTATTTATTTCAAAGTTAAAAAAAAAAATTTTCAATAATAGATGTTGGGTCGTTTGGTGTCGATTTTTGAAAAAAATATATGTTTTGAAAATTTTATATTTTTAATTTTTCTAGTTTTAAAAATTATTTTAAAATAGGTATATAAATACTGATAAAAAATTAAAAATTTTATTTTGAATTTAGAGAAACAGTTCATAAAAAAATTTTAAAAATCATTCAATTAAAAATCAGTTAAAAAAATTTTAAAAATCAATTAATACATTCAACCAGAGTTTTAAATATTCTTATATACTTTACGTATTTTCCGTTACGTAACACTTTTTGAGAGTTTAGATACGAAATGGAACCAATATTTCTGCTAATTGAAAATAGCAATATAACACCGTTGTATCACTCATTATACACCGATACGAAAATTATATAATGATAAAAAATTAATTTTTTATATATTAATAAATAATTAGATGCAAAATTTATATAATTGCATGAATATATTGATTTTAATTCTTTCAAACTAAATTATTATTAATTTAAAATATACATGTAAAATTAAATTATAAAATTTTGTAATAATTAAAAATTTATTGGTCTAAAAAACTTTCATCAATCTTTTAGAACCTTTTATTTGTTATCAAATTTTTTATGTTTTTATATTTAACGTTTTATTAATATTATGTACATAAAAATATATTCCTCTTCAATTCTGCATAGATTTTTTTGTATAATATTTGTTGTAATTTTTAATTTTTGGTTTTAGAGAGATTTTTTTCATTGAGAAATGTGGATTTTTTCTCATATGTAATAAAAAATCTTTCATAGTAAAAAATTAAAATATTATTTTAATAATAAAATTATTTATTTAATAGTATTTATTATGTATATATTAGAAAGTTATTATGTAATTTACGTTTTTTAAATAAAAATAATATTTATATAAATATTTATTAACTTCATATATTATATATTAAATTTTACTGTCTTGTTAGCTATTTTTTAAAATTTATGATACAAACAGATGATTCAGTCTGATTTCGTTACACCAATTTTAATACTAATACACGATTCAGTTCCATTTCGTTACACCAATTCTAACCGTTACGTAAAACCTTGCATTCAACAGCAATTTTAAGCAGCCGGTATGAATTCAGGACAACTGAACCCACCCACTGTTTGGCCGAAAAAGTGTGTTTACCCATTTGCTGCAGCTTTCTTGCTATTGCCTCAAAGACAATTCTGATTTTGTACCAACTTATTTTTATCTATCTTCAATGAATGTGATATATTGTGGGGAAAACGACAAAAAGGGTAATAATTATTCAGAGCAAAAGAGTTTATATTTTTTGAAAAAATGATTTTAATTTCTATCAAGAGTTGTATTTTTAAGTGTTGTGTTGTGTTGTGTTGTGGGTAAGTACTGACTATAGTCTATACAGCCAAAGGGTTGGCAATCTAACAACTAAAAGCTTAAGAATTTAACCATAAGCAGTCCTAGAAGTAGAAGTAGAAGCAGGGCTTCAACTGGATCTGGTTGTGTTCATGTGTTCCAGATATCTATCTCTGCTTCTACTGATTTGTTCTTGCAACAAGCCCAATATTCAAATAGTTCATGAGGCCCAACAATTGAGGAATAATTGGGCCTTGGAGGTCCAATAACCTATGCAGCTATACACTGGCCCACATAAATCTTGAATTTACAAAATCCAAAAATTTTGTGATTAAATAAGAAATGGCGATGTTTCCAATTGAAGATGATGGGTTGAATGTAGGGACAAAAGTGAAAGAGGATTTTAAGTAATTATGGTGCTGGTTTGACCTTAACTTGGAGACACATTCATTGATTCATTCCAAACAATTTTTACTTGATTAAAGCAACCCAAAAAAAAAAAAAAAAAGGGAATCATATCATATCATATCTCCAAGCTATATAAGAGGAAGGCTTGGTGTGAAAATGATTAGGTCTAACATAGAATATTGGAAGAAAAATTTGCAACCCATAGCACATGTAACTTAATCATTGCTTGACATATTTATTTCCCTGTTTTGTTTTGCCTACTTTGCAAGCGTTATAAAAATTCCCAATGTATACTTGTCTACTATACCATATTAATCCACACCCGCGCATGGCGTATCCAAACATAATTGCTAGGCAGGTGCTTTTATATATATATATAAATTAATTGATTGAAAATTTTACAATTTTGTAAGTAATTTATGTTCGATTTTTTTTTGTCTTTCAATATAATTAAGCCTGTGAATTAATGTACTAATTAAATTAGAATTCATAAGATGGAAAATAGTTGTCATTTTTCTGCTCTACTTATTAAAAATATGTATGAGCTAGGATGCATATTATTTTACAGTCTTCCATTAAATGATCAATATGTTTGTTGAATCTTCCTCCACTTTGAAGTTTGGCATTAGTTTCCCACCCCTCGTTTCTCATGTCATTATGGTATTTGTTTAGTATATGGGTGGTATATATAGTCATATCCAAACAAGAATGGAGGCCATGCATTTGTGTGACTATTGCTTATTTTATTATCTATTATTTTCTTGATACGATCTCTTAATTATTTCACTAAAGAAAATATTAAGACCTTACCTATTACCTATACGTGTTTAATCAATCCATCATTAAGCTATAGTTTATTGACTATGTGTGGTTTTAATTTGGAGCTAAATTTAGTGTCGGTGGATTTGAGCCAATCCTAATTTATGAATATTTGCTTAGATTGGTTAGACAAATTTGAAAGTGTGTATAGCAGTATAAGAAATGAATAAAATTGATGAGAGGGATTTTATGTGAAGTAGCAAGGCTCTGCATGTGCAAAGGAAGAAAAAGTCTATTGGTCGAGGCATAAGTGACACGTGGCATTGCATCTGGGTACCACGTGTTGAGTGGAGGAAAGAGGTTGCCAAGTAGCTTTCAGTCACTCCCCATCTCCCAATCCGAAGTCTTCTTCCTTTGGAAGTGCCAACTAACATGGCTGGCCTTTTATTTTTGATTCCTACTCTAAACCTAACTGCTTAACAAAGACCCTCGCATTGCTTTTGTCCCGAAAATTAGCTTTCGCTTTTTAAAATATAAAACTCGGAATTTAGTTAGTTATAATTAAAATTTTTCATCAATAAGTAATATTTAAATTAAACAAAATTTCCAATAAATTCAATTTATGTTACGATAAAGAGATACAATCATTGAACGAGAATTAATTAATTTTAGGCTTTGTTTATTTTATGAAAAATATTTTCTGTATTTTTCTGCGTTTGATTCATTTAGAAAAATTGGTTGACGAAAAATATTTTCCTCGTCAAAGGAAAAACTAAATCATTTTTCAAAAAAATAAATTCATTTTTTTAGAATGAGAAATCATTTTCCGGATCTTGACATATTTATATAAATAAAATTTCTGATGCTAAAACTAACTAAATATATACTAATTAATATATTAATTATTGAAAATCACTTCCGGTGACCTCCGGGCACTACCCGTCACTTGGAAATTTTTTTTTTAAAAATTATTATTTTATGTCTTTTATATATAGTTATAAACTTAAACTATCAAATTTTGAAAAGTTTTAAATATTTTAATAGCCTTTTTATATAAAAAAAAATAATATTTTTCAAAATACACCAAACATAATTTCTTTAAAATTTCATATATACAACTAAATAAAAAAAAATAAATTATTTCTTAAAACTATAAATAGATTATTTTCCGCAAATAAAAAAAAAGTCTTACTATCCAAATAAAGTGGAAAAGGAGACGTTGATCATTCTCCACTATCAGAAATCAACAGCCCAATTCTCTCTCAAAATCCATAACCAATGGTCAAGATTTCTTCCGCGGGACAAGAGAATCGCAGACAGGGGTGGGGGGGGGGAATCAAAATACCCCATGTGATGACGTCGCTTTCAGCTAGAGAAGAAAGCCCCCCAAGTCAGCAAATCAACGGATCCTAAGGCCTCTCTTTCGGGCCATGTGTCGTGCTACTGTACTGGCCAGATGGCAACAAAAAAGAGGATGTCAGCACAATGGGACTATATGTTCTTTACCCAATGTGAAATTTCGCCGGAGTTTGCGGCCAGGAAAATTTATGCGTACGTGGAGATTTTGATTTCGAGGGGAAATGCATGTGCGAATGTCAAGAGGATATATTTGGTCCAACTTATCATCAAATTAAATTTCTTGTTAAAAAATAGGACTAAATTAAATGTTCCTGCAAAAATTTCTGATATTCCTCCATAGCCTTGAATTGTGTGGTGCATAACAAATTAATGTAGCAAAATCCTTTGGGTTATTCAATTTTTCTGACATATATAGATTGCCTTTGGTCATATACACTTATGTGAATTCATTAATTTTAGATTATAATATTTTCTATATATATATATATAAAATATTATTATTAGAACTTTCAATTTTTTTTTTCTCATGTGGGTCTTATAGTATGAAAAATAAAAGTATGTAAGAATCAAAAAAGAATAGATAGCTTAAATTGATATTTTCACTTGTGAATGATATTCGAGTTTGAATATTTCCTTTTTATATATTAATATTGGTGAAATTTATTACTTTTATATTAATTATAAGAGAATATTTATTTTATTATGTAGTTCATGATTCACTTTATAAATTGACCAATAAAAAAAATATAAATAATGATGTGAAACAGATATCAATTAGCATCTATCGTGAATTCAAATACCCATATCTAAAGAAAAGTAAAGCAAAGAACTAAGCAAGTGATAAAGGGGTGATTTTTGAAGGATTAAAATCACGAAGGTTAAATCTAACAAAGATCTTAATGCATTGATAGTGGGGCGCAGGAAGAGAGCATGATGAAATGTTAAATGCTTGTCAACTTGATGGATAAGAAAGAATGATCCTTTGAAAAAAAAAATGAATAAATTTATGGCGTCCAACCATTATGCAGCTTCATCGTCCACTCACTCACTCATTCTTTTCACTCCACTTTAATTCCATTCACGATTTTCTTCCCAGTATATAACATAGCAATGCAAGCAAATGCCAGGCCAGGGACCCATATAATCCAAAAGCTTACTGAAAAATGGCAACTAATTATACGGTGAAGGCTCTCTTGCTTTTGCTATTTTCCAATTCATCCATAGTTAATGTCTGCTCGTTATTAAGCAGATGGGGTACATTTTACGCATTCTCTAGATTTTTTTTTTTTTTGATGATGGAATGAAGAAAATTGAGAACCAAATAATGGGCTTAACCTTAATTTAACAAGAAGTGGGTCCAATATATTTTTTTCTTCATCACCATATATATTCTAATTAAGAAATTAAAATATGTATAAATTATAATTGAAACAAATGAAAATATGCGATTTCAACATCTAAAATTCCAATTTCAATGTCGGTGTTTTGTTTTGTTGTTTTTAGGCTGATGACAGAGTTACCTACACCAATAAATATTGGGGTATGACCTAATAATCAAACGAGGCGTTGCCTAGGTGTACTATGTACAAGAGCTGGCGATATTTTAACTTATTATGATATTATTAAGGAAGTTTTTTTTTTATATATAAATATTCTAAACTTTACCAAATATCATAATTATATATAATTTTTAAAAAAATTAAATTATATTAACTTTTATTTTTAAACAGATTTAATTTTGGTAGCATAAAATCAAATAGAATAACTAGCTTAGATATGAATTAAATTATATGCTGCTTGGATTAAATATATCCATTTATAATGAAATAATTAGATAGACGTAGTTAATGTATATCGGTACTTATTATTTCATTCAGTCAATTAATATAAACCCTAGTTAGATTTAGAGATTAATTTTTTGCTACCGAAATTAGAATTATTTCAAAAATAAAAATTCAAATAATTTAAATAGAATTTTTTTAAAAAAATTGAATATATTTGTGAAATTTGACCAAATTTAAGATTTTCTTTTGTAATTTTCTGTATTATTAATTGTCTGAAGAAAACATGTTAAGTTGAGAAAAAAAAAAGCTCCACCTATTATGATTTTTAATTATTAATGCAATTACTGAAAAGAAAATTAAGTTTAAATCATGTGATGTCCATAATGCCTAATTCATAGGTTGAAACCGTTAAAAGGGATTTTGGGGAGCAAAAGTCCATATTAAATGATAATGTTTTGTTTAGATTTGGTCTAATATATATATATATATATATATATATATATATATATATATATATATATGTGAGCAAAATTCACATAAATAAAAAAATTAACTCTATTTATCTTTTTTTTTTTTTTGAAAAATTTTTTAAAGTTCAAAAAAATTTTAAAAGCATTTTTTCCTATAGTAATACCCGAGAAACCTAAAGTAGTTCTATTCAGATCAAGGAAAAGCCGATTAGGTAATGCGGGCGGAGGATACATAAGGATATGACTTCCCACAGCAAACTTCAGGCGATTGAGGCAATAAAATCAGCTGTTAAATTCGCCTCTTCATAATTATGCGCCAAATGGAAGCTTTCGAATTGAGCCATCAAGTCATTTGTTTTTTTTGGGGGGGTAGTCCTCCAGTCTTTTATTGCCAGTATCAGAGAATGACACCGAATGGCCAATTTTCTGTCTATACATCCAACAATCCAAAATAGAATGCCACATGTAATATATACGTAATATTTATTCATAAATTAAAAATTACAAATAAGTAAATAATTTCCATTAAAAAAACTATTGAATTGAGTCATTAAACTGTTAATCAACGAATAATGAATGACTTTGGCTTGCTATCCTTTTGTTATATAGATTTATATATAGTTCATCAAAGGGTTCAAAACGCTCTGTAAATAAAATTTTTTCCCTCCTTTCGGTACAAGAAATGATTTATTACTTTTAATTTTTATTGAACTTGCAGTCAGTCCATATATTCTATCTACATCATTAAAAGAAAAGAGTAAAAAAAAAAAAAAGAAAAAAAAAAGGGCAGACAATAGAATTTTGCTTTGATAATCGAGAGGTTAGGCCACTTTATTGACTGTTATTTCTACCTCCATCAACGGCCAAAACTACCCATTTATGTAAAAGGTATCCCCCGTAAATCCTGAAATCACGAAGCTCCCCATCCGCAGGGTCCCACTTCATTCTTTGTTCTGTCACGCCCTTTCACTCCTGCCAATGGCTCCTGCCCTTTATATACACCCCCTCATTCTCCCTCCTTTCTCCCACACTTAAATCTTTCTTCAATTTTGATCTACACTCTATCGCCATACCAATGGCAATTCATCCTTTTTCTCTGCTTTTCCTCTCCTGTCTCCTCACCCCATCTCTCATTTCCTCCTCCCCTGTTCAAGACCCTGAACTTGTAGTACAACAAGTACACAGGTACTTAGCTGCCTCCACCATTGTTTGCACCTTGCTTCCTGGTTTATTGGTTGTATATGCATTAATTACTAAAATGTGTTTGTTTTACTTTACCTTTGATGCATGCAGGGCTATTAATGCTTCCACTTCCCGGAGGAATTTGGGGTATCTTTCTTGCGGAACAGGTAACCCCATTGACGATTGCTGGCGGTGCGACCCCAATTGGGAGAAGAACCGACAGCGCCTGGCGGATTGCGCAATTGGGTTTGGTAAGAACGCCATTGGTGGCAGAGATGGAAGGATTTATGTGGTTACAGATTCTGGGGACGATGATCCTGTTAATCCTAAGCCTGGGACCTTAAGGCATGCAGTGATTCAAGATGAGCCATTGTGGATCACATTTACTCGTGATATGACTATTCAGTTGAAAGAAGAGTTGATCATGAATTCGTTTAAGACCATTGACGGTAGAGGTGCTAGTGTTCATATTGCCGGCGGTCCATGTATTACTATACAATTTGTTACCAATATTATTATTCATGGGTTGCATATACATGACTGTAAGCAAGGTGGGAATGCTTATGTGAGGGACTCTCCTCGGCATTATGGGTGGAGGACTATATCCGACGGTGATGGAGTTTCCATCTTTGGCGGCAGCCATGTATGGGTGGATCATAACTCTTTATCAAACTGCAATGATGGTCTTGTTGATGCAATTCATGGGTCCACAGCTATCACAATTTCAAACAATTACATGACCCACCATGATAAAGTCATGCTCTTGGGTCATAGTGATTCTTACACTCAGGACAAGAACATGCAAGTCACTATAGCCTTCAATCACTTTGGTGAAGGCCTTGTCCAGAGGATGCCAAGGTAAATCATCAAACTAGCTTTTCTTTTCCTTTCTTTTTTTTAAATGTCATCAGAAATAAATTTTTTTAGTTAAAATAATTTATTGTTTAAATGTGTTATTTGTGTCATTTGCAGATGCAGGCATGGGTACTTCCATGTGGTCAACAATGACTACACTCATTGGGAAATGTATGCCATTGGAGGCAGTGCAAATCCTACAATAAATAGCCAAGGCAATAGATTTGTTGCACCTGACTATAGGTTCAGTAAAGAGGTAAGAGGGGCTCAACCCATTTTTGTGTTTCTATTAACCGAATTAACTAACCCAAAAAGGGAAAAAGGCATTAAATATTGTGGGTACCTGCAGGTGACAAAACATGAGGATGCACCAGAAAGTGAATGGAAGAATTGGAATTGGAGGTCAGAAGGTGACCTATTGGTGAATGGTGCATATTTCACAGCATCAGGGGCAGGAGCCTCTTCAAGCTATGCTAAGGCATCAAGCCTGAGTGCTAGACCCTCTTCACTTGTGGGCACCATTACTTTGGGTTCAGGCGCACTTAACTGCAAGAAAGGCGCTCGATGTTGATGGCTCACTGATGACAATATTTCTTAATTATAAGTGATTTAATCAACTATGTTGTACCAAGATTAGTTAGACCAAGTGAAGAAAATTCCAACTCCTAGGATTTTTAGTTTCTTTTCATGGATTTTTTTTAACCATTTTTATCCTTTTTTTTTACCCAACTTGATTATTACAACCTCGGCCTGTTACTCTTAGAACCATTCTGGGATTTTGTTTTAAGAATCTTGATGGGTTTTCAGAGAAAGCAAGTCCAGTAGTGTTGATATATATATATATATATATATATATATATATATATATATATATGAATTATCCTTTTCTTTTGTTTTAAAGATTCGCCTGTTTGTCTTTATCTCTGTTTTTCACTTCCTCACCCACATTAAACAAGAATCCATAACTTCAATGAACAATGACAAGTTAACCAATTGCAATTGAAGACAGAAGAAAATTTTCAACCATTGATTAATGTAAGTGACAAATGAAAGCAACCGCACCAGAATTATTAAGCTTTAACATCTCCAAATAACTAGCTAGTTGCATTCCTGGAACAGAATCTCAAACAAGAAGAACAATAATGTCCATCCATCCAAAAAAGTCCAATTCCAACCGATTAAACTAATTTATTTTCAATCTCAAACATCAAATGAGCAAACACTTTTTTTTTTCCTTCTTCTTCCTTTTTGGTAGTTTTTTACATTCTTCAGTTCATTTTTGACCATTTTGTAAGTAAATGCCCTCTAACCAATGCAATGTAAATTTTTAAAAACACAAGAAATAGTAAAGCAAGAAACTAACAAAAAGGGGTAACGAAATGGACCCACTTTTGATTAGAGTAGATTTGGCGAGAGGAGAGATTATGGGGGTTGAAGCACATGGAAGCCAAGTTTAGTTATTAATTATTTTTTAATGGATTGGACTCAACTATATCTTTGACAAAGTTACACTCCCAATTTTCAACAGAATTCGTTTCTTAATTTATGGCAAATCACACCAAAAGATTTCCCAAATTCTGGCACTGCACATGCAAATTCCAAGTGGACTATAATAGCAAAGTATTGTCTCTCTCTCTTCCCTCTTGTGGCTGAATATATTCAGCTCCCTACTTGCATTTGCAGCTTGTATCGTGACATCTCCCCCACATCCATACATCAGCCGCAATTCAGATGGGCCTTAGATGCTTTGAGACTAACATTTTGGGTTAAGATTCTGATGAAGCATCGTCTTCTTTTTATTTTTTTAATCCTAGATTATATTTTTAATTTTATTTATTTATTCTGTAATCTTCAATTTACTATCACTATACGAATCCAAACTAAAATTGAAAATTGAGTATTCTTCCTTATGGAATTGATGGAAGTATCGAATTTGAATATTTTCGTCATATTCAATAATATTGTCTTAAAAAATAAAGAGGCCCATGAATGCCATGTGAGGACATGTCCAGAAGTCTCAAACTATCAAGTCTGAACTTAAAAATAGCATCTTATCAGAGTAGAGAAGATCAGATAGGGCTTTCATCAAGGTCCACTAACATTCTGGTTGTAGGGACACTCCACTAGTACCCCATGCTATTCAAGTGGGCAAGGGCAGTGTTACCAAATTTACCTCTCATCCCCACACACAAGTTGAACTTTCTTGGTCAGTTTGTACACGTGCCCCGCAACATCACAAAGCCAATAAAAGGCTTGAGACTGAGAGACTTGAATGTTTCACACAGGACATACATAGGTGACAAAAAACAATGGCATGTGGTTAAATAGGAAATGAACACATGATATGTTCACTTGTTAAAATTAACCAAATTCTCTAAGTTATAGCCCTAAACCCAGTTCTAACGAGCTGATTGGCGATCCTACTGAAGTCTTTCTTAATTGAATGGCTATCTGATTTGAACCGGAAGCATCTCTTGCTGTCATTGTCACCAGCTATTCTATTAGCTTTCTGATGCTTAGCAGTGATTTATGATTATGCAAAAGGAAACCTCATTATGAACGTTTGAATTCTACTCTCTACCTGTACTTCATTCAACACTTTGAATATATTGCTTCTACTTAATAAATATTCCCCAATGTTTGGGGAATCCTCACAGCATCTTGGACTTCCAAAGCCTCCAATCATCAATCTTTGAATTCTCTTGCTTGACAGTAAGGTGTCGTCATGTCACAGGCACATTGTTTGATATACTTGAGTTTTGATTTTATATCCCAATTGCATCGTCCTTTGGAACCTAAAAGCTGAAACCGTCTTAAATTTCAGCAGAGGAATGGCATTTTCAAATCAATAAATTATTAGGTAAATTCATTCCGTCTACTAAACTGATTCAATCAATTAGTAACATGTCTTATATGTTGTATTCACATACTAATAAGAATAAAACAATTAAATAAATATTATTAAATAATTGAATTAGTTTACAAAATGATAAAATAAGCTGTGTCTATCCCATCATTTCTCTTCTCAAATTTCTAAATTATCAACTTCCAGAGTAAAGGAGTAGATGAATAAACCCGGGGGACAAAAATGTGGATTCTTCCATAGCTTAATATAAGCCCAAACATATTTTGGGGTTTAGGATTCTTTAACAGAATAAATTGTCTTACTTGCTTGGGCTGGCACTCGTATTGTTTCCACTTACAGCCCATTGGCAGCTCGAACAACAATGGAAAAGAGAAAATAAACTGGGGAAGAATTTTGGAGTTGCATCTATCCTTTACGTAATTGATTAAATTGTCATTACTTATAACTTTAAATCCTAATTAGAGTTTTCAAAACAAACCTTTTAATAATATGAGATGAAGACCTGATATCCTCTTGATATATATATATATATATGTATCTTTTCTGACAGTCACTTTAAACTTGATATGTTGTGTATTTAATCAGCAAATTATGTCCACTAACGTATAATAATAATATCCACTAAGGTACGACAATAATACTAATATAATATGATAATATATCAATATTAAATTACTTTTTTTTTTAAAATACAATAAAACAATGTGGAATCATATAAAATTTTTTAAAAGTAAAATAACAAAAACGGACAAATACATGACACTTAAAATAATTTATCATAAAATTTTATCGTAAAGAAAAAATTATCATAAAAATCTAACAATGTTTATTCTTTCAAAATGACCACTTGCATGTCTTGAGCCAAAAAAAAAAAATATCACTAGCCAAAAACGATACATAAAATTCCACGTGGGCATCTAAAGTTTACCCAAATCATATTGTTAAAAAAAAAAAAAAGGAGAGTAGGCAGGAGGATGCCTATGTTGCTTCCTTGAAGAATTGCACATGATCACCATGTATTCAAATCTTCATCAAGTGGTTATATAATAAATTATTAATAAATCCCACCACCCATATTATAATCTTGCCCTTTTCTCCCTTCTGTTCCCAGTCCGCGAAACGACAAGAACATTCCGCGAAACGACAAGAACATTTCGATCACACACATAAATCGATCACCACAACTTTCAAAATAAATAAATAAATAAATCTATCACCACAAAAACCATAAAAAAACAATTAATGAAGGTTCTATCTAGCGCGGCGCACCGCTGGGGCTGTGGACCTTATTTCGTCCATATAACCGCAGTCGGTTTTCAAAACCAATAATACCAATTTCCTTTTTGTTTAATTTTTATTGCTGGGCTTCTTTTATCTTATATTTGTAGAAAATTCTAAAAATAATTTTATTTTATTTAGTGTACAGAGATACTTATATTCATCTTTAAAATCAGATAGAAATCTTGTTATGAACTTCAGAACTCCTATTCCAATGATATTCTCAGTAATTTATTGATATTATTTAATTTTAAACAAAAGAGCCTCGTGTTTTTTTTCGTGACGTGGGCCAGGAAAGTAATTGGACAAAACCAATAACATAAGCTTCTGGCAGAAGTGGATAAACAAGAGTTACACGTGGAAGCGGAAATGCCACGTAGAAAGTAGGAGATTACGTGTCAGCTAACGAGAACATAAGCGGCGGAAATATTAGCTGGCATGGATGAGAATTGAGGAGTTACATGTCAGAATGAGCTTAAGACTCTTCCAGCTATCCAGGAGCCGTTTATTGTAAATCCGGCCTCAGCGCTCAAGCTGCTTTCCACGTCGGATTATGAAACATGTTGATATTATTATCTTTACGTGGCTTTTTGGACATTTTGGGTTAATGGCATTTTTAAAAGTATCTTTGTATTTTAAGATCAAAATGAGACTGAGGAAACATATGAATGTGTAATTAGTAATTGTTAATATTTTTTACTGCTACGTCGCCCACGCGCCAATATGAATGTCTTCTTTATATTCTCCTCCTATTTTATTTGGAAGGGATTATGGCCAACTATATATTTTGTCAAATTCGGTAAAATATGTTATTAAAGGGGATACTGCTACCATTTTAAAAAAAAAAAGTAATTTTTAGCCTGAATTTCCATAATTGCCCTTTGTTATTATGGGATGCAAAATCCAAATTGAAATACAGCAGATTATAATTAAAATGCTCAATTAAGATCTATAAGAGGCGATATGCATTGATGAAGTTATGACTCTAAATTAGAAGGTGTCAAGAGTAAAGATTTTACGTTAGATCCGGATGTAAAGATTTATGTAATATCTTTTAAAAAGATAAAATTTTAAAAGATAATATAAATTGATGTATTGTTATATAGATTTTAATAAGTTTAAATGGTACAATTATCTGCTCTCATGTGAATATATCACTCTCTTGATATAAAATTGCAAAAGTTTCTTTTTCATTAAAAAAAATTTATATATTTACCAAAAAAAATTATATATTTTTTAATTTCGTCAATTATTTTATTTTATATACTTTAATTTTTTTGGTGAAGTATACACCTTATAATTTAATATTCTGTCTATATATATAAGGATTTCGAGAATTTTCCTTTTTTTCTTTCAATGACTAAGTCATCCAATAATTTCTTAAAGAAAATAATTAGTGTGCAAGTTTCTCTTAACGTGTGGCAAAGTTTTCTTAACTGCAGTATACATATGCAGTAGCATTCATCAGCGCTCCGCCAAAAAGCGCGTGCCATCCTCCCTTTTGTTTTTGTACTTTTCATTTTCTTTTAATATTCTTTTTTACGGTAAATACAGGTGGGCGAGGCATCATCTCATTGCGCTGCCTATAAAGCTCAGCCCACATCCTACTTCATTCTCATTGCCGATTTGCAATTTAGAGCAAAAAGAACTGCTTAGTGCTCGTTTCATGGAAGAAGCTCAATCTCATAACGCAACAATATCATTTGCCGCCACCGCCTACGGCGATCTGTACGGTGACCATCGAAGGGCCGTTCAAAATTCTCGCGAATTACCTAAACCCGACGTTCACATTCTCACCTCCGACGGCCGACGCATTCCGGCTCACAGTAGCATCCTGGTACTTAATTTCTCCGATTACGAATCGTTTTTTTTTTTTTCCATTTTCTTTTAAATCGCTTTTTATATTGCGATTTGAGTTTGCATCTAACTTGTTTTACATTTATTTTCGTGTTCGAATTTCGATAATTGAAGGCGTCAGTATCACCGGTGCTGGAGAATATCATTGAGAGGCCTCGCAAACACCGCAGCTCCGAGAGAGTCATTCCCATCCTCGGCGTTCCCAGCGACGCCGTTTCCGTCTTTGTTCGATTCATCTACTCCACAAGGTAACATGTTGATCTCTTTCATCCATCGCATTGGATAATGGTTGATCAGTTCTTACTTGTCATCTTAAATTTAAGAAAGATAAAAAGATAAGGAAGGAGTAAATAATGGCTTACCTTTGGATTATAATTTATTAATTTAATATTCAAAGGTATGAATTTGGGTCGGTTACGTAAACGAAATACGATTATCCAAACTTAGAGGAAGAAATTTGATTAGTTATTTCTTCTATTTTGAACATTCTATTTAAATAATTAAAACAAAAAGAGTATTCGACAAATGTCTCTGGCACAGATGTGATGGGGAGGACCTGGAGAAGTTTGGGATCCATCTATTGGCATTGTCCCACGTTTATCTGGTGCCGCAGCTGAAACAGAGATGTGCAAAGGATGTGGGTCAGCGGTTAACGATTGAGAATGTGGTGGATGTTCTTCAATTGGCAAGACTCTGCGATGCGCCGGAACTTTATCTCAAGTGCATGAAGCTGGTCTCTTCCCATTTCAAGGCTGTAGAGAAGACTGAAGGCTGGAAATTCATGCAAAATCATGTCCCTTGGCTCGAGCTCGAGATTCTCCAATTCATCGATGAAGCTGAGATGGTAAGTTCCAATTTTTATTTTAAGATAAAAAAGATCTAAAATTTATAAGATTGGTACTTGAAGCTGTTTAGTGGTTTATTAAATTCAGTACAATTGTGAAATAATTAACAGAGGAGAAAGAAAACGAGGAGGCACAGAGAGGAGCAGAGCATATATATGGAGCTAAGCGTAGCGATGGAATGCTTAGAGCACATATGCACTGAGGGATGCACTAGTGTTGGGCCGTATGATGCCCAGCCAACCGAGAGAAAGGGACCATGCAGCAAGTTCTCCACATGTCAAGGCCTTCAGCTTCTGATCAAACACTTTGCCACGTGTAAGAATCGCGTTAATGGAGGGTGTTCCCGTTGTAAGCGGATGTGGCAGCTACTAAGACTTCACTCTTCTATGTGTGAGCAACTGGATTCTTGCAGAGTTCCCCTGTGCAGGTAAAATTAACTAAATCCTTTTACGTTGAATATGCTGTTATTAGGCAAAGCAATCCTTCATTATAAGGTCTTTGTCCTCTATTAAAGCGACTAGTCAATCTGTCAATTTGTTTACCTAACCCTTAAGACTTTCACCATCTCCGGCTTGTTTGCCAGACGAATATCTTGACTTTGTTTTCTTTGCATGACTATGAAAGTATTCCCACCATGTGATACATAAGCATCAATCCATTAGCTAATATTAGATTGTATTCCCGCACACTCAACCTCCTCTTCTAGTTCTATTAGTAGGTGCGTAGGGCGGCTTCTGCTTTTTTTTTTTAATCTATTTTTTTCTTTTTGGGTGCCTCTTTAAGTTTTAAAAGTAATGGTTGGCTTGTCACTGTGGTTTAATCTGTAGCTGTCCAACTTATTGGTATATCCCTTCTTGATTTAGACTCCGCAAAAATCTTCAACAATCATTCCCTTCAAATGAATCAAAAAATAAACAGTTCCAACTTATCAATATACAAATCAATGACAGGGATATATCACCGACAAGGTTCTACCAAATGACAACAAAAATTGTCCATTTTTAATAGATTTTTTGCTTTGATTCGTTTAGTTTAATAGGCCTCCTTGTAATTTCACTCTTTGTGACCAAGCAACTTTGTGCTATCGTCTGGGGATAGCGCAACTGGACTACAATGAGTTAAGGAGAAACAGGGGAATCTTATCTACCAATTAAATTCTCCTCGCTTTATCTTTCTGTCATAACAAAAAAATTTTGTCCGTTAGTAGTAAATGAAAGATAGATTAGGTCATTCTGACTAAATCCTTGGTCACAGATTCTAGAAATCGATCAATCGAAGTGTCTATTTCCATACAAAATAAAGGATCAAAGCATTTGGAAATATCATTGAGCATCAACAAAGATATTTCATGCATTTTTCGCACTGTCATATCTAGTCATAAAAATATCAAGGCTAATATTCGTCCTTTTTGTTTCTTTGTGACAGGCAATTCAAATTGAAAATGCAACTAGAGAAGGGCAGCAATGATGCACGGTGGAGGCTATTGGTGAGGAAGGTAATGTCTGCCAGAGTTATGTCTTCTCTCTCCCTGCCCAAGAGGAAAAGAGAAGAGCCACCGAGGGAGACAATACAGGATAATGGGATTAGAACTTTTAGATTATAAAAAAGCAAGATTCCCTTTAATTATACAGTGATATATATTTATAATGTTTGTTATTTGTGTGCATATAAAAAAGTAAAAAAAATGGTGTCGAGCTTTTTGAGCAGTTTCCTTTTAATATAGGGTCCGTTATGGAGTAGACATAGATAATGGAAAAAAATGAGTGAAGTGATCTGTAAATGAAGGAAGCAGGTGTAAGTGAGGTGGTTGCTTGTAATCCTAATTGTTCTCTATAAATGCAATTGACTCTGTCTTCTTGTACTTTGTCCTGCATTTGTTCAATAGCTATCTTCTTAATCTCACTGTGTCAAAAAAGCAAAGTTTAGCAAGTACACTAATTTAATTATTTTATAATTAATATATATATATATGTGATTTGATTAGTCTGCTAATATTGATGATATAAAATTTCTTAGCAACTTAATTCTGAAAGAAAGTGAAAAAATAATTTTATAAGAGTACCAATTAAATTTCACCAAACTGGCTTTACGAAAACCTGAATAAATCGGGCCGAATTTATCAAATTGGTTAGGTTAAATAAGATATTTTGAGTGAATTGGTTTGATTTCCCCAGTTTGTTGGTAACTTTAGGCCCCAGTCCACAACTCAAAAAGGTTACGCCTTTTTTTTCTCTTTAAGAAACCTGGAAAACATCAGCGTTAATTAAACTGAATTCCTATTATACATGAGGATTGATCCTGCATCAAGTACTTTTCAGATTAGAAAGCACGAAGTCTATCTTCTTTTCCCTTTCAATTTTTTGATTTGAGAATAACCTATCACCCTGTGAGTGCATCTCCCCTCAGCCATCAATCGGCTTTAATCTGAATAACCAGCCACATGCCTTCTTTTGTTTGTTAGTGCCAGCAAATATCATACATTTTATAACCCACTAAATTTCAATTTGTACATTCCATAAGAAAAATATCTGATTGATTAGATTTATAAACAAACTTTAGGCGTTGATTCATCAGGGGTTTACATGCCGGTGTACTATACAATATCAATAATCATTTCTTTATTTATACTAGGCCAAAAGAGTAAATATGTCTTTGAATTATGATTTATAGTATAAGTTAGTCCCTAAATTTTGATTCAGTACAAATTAACTCATAAACTTTCAAATCGGAGCATATAAAACCCTAAAGTTTGTCACTGTTAGCATCGTAAGGCCTCACTGTTAGAGCTGAGTCTAACTCGTTAAAATTGCGTCGTTTTGTGTTTGAGGAATATACTCTTTTTGGTGAAAACGATGCTATTTTTTGCCTTAAAAAATATATACCACACATAACGATGCCGTATGGAAAAAACACTAAGAATTTAACCCTTCCTTTCCATCTATGGCCACTTTCTAGATTTCTTCTTCTAATTTGTTAAGCGTTGAACCCTAACTTTGATCCTTTTCTAAAAAACACTCAATTGCCATTCCCTTGAAGCTCCATTTCTAATACCTAAGCCGAGAAGAAGGACGAGCATTTGTTAAAGCCAATTCCTAAATTGCAAAGAAGAGCTGCACTGTTGAAAGCAAACCCTAAATCGTGAAAAAAGAGTACCATCTGTGGAAGCCAAATAGTAAGTCATGAAGAAGGAGAAACATCTGTTGAAGCTAATCCCTATGTGAGAATCGAAAATCACAACTTAACAAGTAAGCAAATCCCATTTGCATGCAACTGTAATTTTGAAAAATGTTTTGGGTTGTTTGAAATTTGTGTTTTTTACTTTCATTAACCTTAGAAAATTATGAAATTTAAAATTTAAGAGTTAATTTTAATGATGTCTTGTGTAAATGCAATTGCTTTATCATTATAATACCTAAAATTTCAAATTTCTTGACATTAAGCGTTCTGTTTTAGCCCAAGTTCCATTAATTGTTAATGTTGCTTGAACTGTCTCATTGTTATTATAGTTTGATGAAAGTGGTCATCATTGAATGGAAACATTAAAACTGATAGCATGTGATTCTATCTAAATTATACTAATATGTTTGATTTGTTTTTATTTTTGTAATTTGGTTGTAATAATTGCAAAATGTGTGATAAAGTTTCTATTAAGATTCATTATGGGGGAATAATGCGGTGTAGAGGCAGAGTTCTAACTTATGTTGGGGGTGAGTGGGAAATGTTCAAAAACTTTGACCCGGATTATTTAAGTTATGGTGATATTAAGGCACTAATTACTGAAGATATAAAGTTTAGTAACTTTGACAAAATGTTTTATTTAGAACCTAGAAAGAATATGAGTAGTGGGCTAATTGAGATTAAGGGTGATGAGGAGATTAGATATATACAGAATAACATTAAGAGTCCTAAACAGGTGATAGAGTTATTCACGGTTCATTCAGTGAATGATCCTCAAGTTGTAGAAGCATTACCTTGTAATAATGAGCCTTTTATGAGGGAGGCAATGAGTGATGTTAGTGACTTAAGGTATGGGGAAGGAAGTGTGAGCGAAGAGGTTGTGCCAGTGAGTAAAAGTATGATTGAAGGAGATGGGACAATAAGTAATAGTGTAAAAAGTGTTCATTGATTTGAGGAGATTGAGGTATCCAGTGTGTATGATTGGTGAGATTGTGAGGAGATTGAGGTATCCAATATGCATGATGGGGCGGGTAAAGCTGATGGTGGAGAAGAAGAAAGGGGTGCTAATGGGGTTAATACGATTTATGAGGGTGATGATAGAAATGAAAAGGTAATGGGTGAGGGAGTTAATGACATTTTAAGTGATGATATTATTGGAAGCAATACTTTTAGAAATGAAGAGGGAGCAGTGGAAGCTGATGATAAAGATGAAGAAGAGGATGAGGCCTCTAGTAGTGATAGTGATGAGAATGATGGTTGTGAAGATAGTGAATCTAGTGATTACAATTCAAACAGTAAGGAAAGTGAAGGGTTCATTGAGGTGCCTAGTGAGAATTTGGTCAATAGTAGCATAAATTATGTGAGACTGAATGTTGAAAAGCCATTATTCTACATTGAGGCTCATTTTGCCAATGTAGTCCAATTTAGGCAAGCTGTTGCAAGTTATTCAGTGGCAAATTGCCACAAACTATCTTTCAAAAAGAATGAGCCTGAGAGATTGAGAGTTTAGTGTGAGGAAGGCTACCCATTTGTATTATATGTAGGTAAAGATAGGGAAAAAGATAGATTGATTGTGAAAACTTTTATTCCAGATCACAAGTGTGTTAGAACTTTCAAAAATAAATTGGTGACAATGACATATGTTGCACAGTTTTTCAAGGAGAAATTGTATATAAATCCTGACATGAAAATCAAAGACATGAAAAAAAAATTTCAAATAGGAGATTAAGGTTCATATAAGTGAACACAAGTGTAAGAGGGCAAGAAAAATGATAATGCAAGAACTAGAAGAAAGTTATAAAGAGAAGTTTACGGTTCTTTCTTCCTATGTTGTACAATTAGAGGAGAGCATACTAGACACAAGAATTGAATTTGAATTGTGCAAAGAAGAGTTGAATAATGGCAATAGGGTATTCAATATGATGTTTGTGTGCTTTGGTCCTTGTAAGAAAGGGTAGATGGCAGGATGTAGATAGACCTATTATTAGAGTTGATGGTGCTTTTTTGAAGGGAATAGTAAAGGGTATGGTCTTAATTATTGTAGGAAAGGATGCTAACAATGCCACTTATCCAATTGCCTTTGCAATTGTGGATAAGGAAAACACTAAGAATTTGATGTGGTTTTTGTATTTACTGAAGGAAGAACTCAACTTGAAGGATGGAACAAATTTCACTATTATCTTTGATATGCAAAAGGTATGTAACATCATCTAACCATTCTAATTGCAAATTTTTTATTTGATTGTGATGTGCACATATGATATTCAAACTCTTTTAATTACATGCAGGGATTGTGCAATACTGTGTTAGATATACTTCCTGAAGTCGAGTATAGGTGGTGTGCAAGGCATATATATGCATGTTGGAGTAAGGTTTGGAGAGGAAGTGAGATGCAAGAAAAGTTTTAGAGATATGCATAGAGCTTTTTTGAAGAAGATTTTAAAGAAAACTTAAACAAAATGGCTAAACATGGAACAAAGCCAGTTGAAGACCAACTCAAGTATCCTCCTTAAACTTGGTGCAGAGTTTATTTCTCTACAAGATGTACATCTAAGATGGTTGATAACAACTTAGGTGAGACTTTCAATTCCATGATCAAGACTGTAAGAGGAAAGCCTATCATCACAATAATAGATGAAATTAGAACTATGATAATAAATAGGATAAAAGATGCAAGAAAGAAGTTAGCAAAATGACCAACAATGTTTAGCAATAATGCAATGAGTATGTTTCTGAAAAATAACAAGAGATCCTTCTTATGCAAAGTTGAGTTTAATAGGGACAATAGTTATGAAGTCAGTCATAGAAGAGATAGACACACTATATTCTTGGATAAAAGGATATGCACATATAGGCAGTGAGATTTGACTAGAATTCCATATCCACACGCGATTTGTGCATTGAATCATATAAAGGTTGATCTTGCTTCTGAGATAAGTATGTGGTACTACAAATCTATATATGAAGCAGCCTGTCAATTTGCCATGTCTCTTGTTCTTGGCCTTAAGTTCTAAAAATCAAGAAAGTTGCCTCCAATGGAACCCCCAAAGGTAAAAAGGATGCCTAGTAGGCTCAAGAAGTAGAGAAAAAGAGATGCTAATAAGCGAAGAAAGCCAACTGGAGATTTGAAGTTAAGTAAGAGAGGAGTATAATGATATGTAGCAAATACAAAGAGGTAGGACATAACAAGAGGAAGTGCAAGTCTAAATCACAATATGTCGAGTTTGTAGAGAGTGGCCATACTACTAATGCCAGAGTAATATTTTAAACTTAGCCTATCAAAATGCATCCAATTATATTTTTATATACTTATTTATGTATTTAATTTATATGAGCAACAAGATATCCAATCTAATTGTTGTAAAAACCAAACCGGTCCAGCAGGATCAACTGGTTTAACAGAAAACTAGTCATCAAATCGGTTTTAGATATTAAACCTGAGGACTATTTTGACCGGCTAGAAAATTGGTAAATAGAAAAGCAATCGACCTGGCTGGGTTCATCCAATTTGGCCGATTTAAAAAATCTCTGAAAATGTCAAAAAATTATGTGAAATGCTGCATTTGGAATTTGAACTCAGACTATTTTGGATTAACTTAACAAGCTTTAACTACCAAACCAATTACCTTCTTGTGTATTATGTTCAAAGAACATAAATATATATAAAGTATAATATTTTAAACATTAATAATACATATTTAAATTAAAATTTTTTATATTAGTAATATATATTCTTAAAAAATTTAGTATAAGTTATTTTTATTGATAGAAAATTATATATATATATATTATGTATAAAATTATCACATTATTTAAAAGTCATAATATTTGGTAAAGTTGAATTCAAGTGTTTATATTTTTATATTAATATAAAATATTACAAAAATTTTACATGTAAATTATTTTAAAATCATTTTGATTGCTATTATAAAAAAGTAATAATTTTTTAGTTAACAATGTTGATAGTCTAATAAAATATTTTAAAAATTATTTTCTATTTTATATTTAAAATTAAAATATACAGTTCAATATTAATTTTAATTTGCTCATATTATTCAAGAAATCTATATAACTAGTTGAAATTGATGGTTTGTATTTTAATTATTAATATATATTGTAATAAATTTTATATAAATTATATTTAAATTGTTTTAATTGATAAATGAATGGATATTCTAATGTAGTTTAGCTATTTTAATTTTTAAAAATATAAATACATAAATAATCTAATTTTATTATTTATTAAAGTAATAAATATAAATATATTATATTGAGTAAATTTTTTAATATAGTTATAAATTGATTTCAATTATAAATATTATTATGTATAAAATATGTATAGTATTAGTAATTTTTACATTTTTATTATGCATTAAATATATGTTAAATATTATATTTTGAAAAAGTTTTACCACACCGGTTCAAGTCCGTTGAACTTCAAACTCTTAATTCTCTGTTTTTTTTGATTTGTTGTACAAACCGAGTTTAACAACCTTGATTTAAACTTCATATTATACGTTCAAAATTCAATAAAATAGTAACTTTATTTTTTATATAATTAATAATAAATTTAAGAATCTCAAACCGCTTAAATGGAAAAAAATTAGGAAGCTCCTCAAAAACTGAGGCCTAGGCATAGGCCTTAATGGCTTATGCCTTAGGCCGCCCAATTGCAAGAAATAGTTTCAAGAATCCGACGTTGAATCAATTGAGTTATTAGTGATCATGACATACATATAAAATCTTTGCTAAAACATTTCTAGCAATACCGCAAATGCTTATGGATCAATTCCTCAAAAATTACACAAATACATTCTTCAAAGTTCATTGAACTATCATTTTGCTAATGCAATATCTTTATTTGCAATCACACCAATTGGACTTATTTTATGGCAGTTGTCGATCTTTCATGCTTATCAACCTTATTTCCTCAATCAAACGATCAAGATTACAAGAGGAAGACCCACCTTCTGATACACTAATTCTTGCCAACTCAACCATCCTAGCCGTTGATATAACAAACTCCTCTCTCCTATTCACCATCAAATCATTCACC
>CATIWF010064724.1:0-18499 GCA_949630135.1 Balakata baccata
CCGAGTTTGAGTTGTTTGGATGATGTTTTGGGATGAGTCAAGCCAACTATGGACGAGTGGGAGATATTGGATTTTGGTGGATTTGGGCGACCCATGTGAGCTTGACCCAGTCTAAGACCCAAATTGAATAATATAAAAGAAAAAGTTATTTTAGAAAATTATTTCCCCATTCAGAAAATTACAGAAGAAAAATACGTTCTTCTTCTTCATCTTCTCCCTCTCTGAATTTTCATTCTCTCAATTCATCCAAGAGAGTCAAGAAGTGTTCATATTGTGGATTTGAGTCCGATTCTAGTAATTGGACATTCTCGAAGATTGAAAACAGTCCGAATCACGCTTCAACAAGTTAGTTTCCGTTGCCTATCTCGATTTACATTAAAAGTGTAGTTATTTTAAATAAATAGAATTTTTATATAAATTACGTTTAAATAATTTGAGAATCTAAACTATATTATTTTATGAAAATTATATTATCTTATTGTTAATCAATAAATTTACGTTTCAAAATAAATGTATAAATATAATAATTTAATTAAACATGTAAAAATTGAATTTCATTCTCATTCCCATTCCTTAATAAAAATAAATCAAACATGCTAAAATCAATCATTCCCATTCACATTCTTCTTCATTCCCATTCCCATTTCCATTTCCATTTCCATTTCCATTTCCACCCTTGAATCAAATAGCTTATACCCTTTGTAATCATTTAAACTTAATTATATTCTTTTTAACCCTCTAGTATAGTAACATACCTTTATTTTTTTATTATCATCTAGTTTAGTATATTTCTTATAAATATTTAAAACTTCTAAATATAAAATTTTTAAAAAATACTTTATATTTGATCAAAAAAATGGTAGAAAAACTTTAGTTAGAATTACTATCAATGATGAATTGCTATTTATGTTTGTTGAGAAATTTTTTATGGTGTCAACATTGTATGGAACTATGAAATTTTGTATCACATTTTGCTTTTATAGTCAGATTTTTATGTTTATATTTATTATATTATTCAAATACGGAACTATTTATATTGTATTCTATAGCCCTGAAAGAACCGAAGAATTGTACCGAACTATCCCGAATTTTTGGAATAATACAATACGGAAATTTATTTTTGGCAATATAATATAATACTTAAATTTAAAAATTTTTGACATTTCAATACGATTCTGGAGATTTTGCAATATCCGGATTGGACTGAACCGGGTACACCCTTAATTAATATTGCTGTTGTTATACTCTTTTCCGCAAGATACCCAGTAACAGTCTGAAGCTATCACTAAACAGATGAAAGATGAACTCCATTTCTAAGAATAAGATTTGAAATATAAACTTCTGCTTACAGGTTGTACGTGGTCTGAGATTTGTACAACTTCTAGCCAGAAAATTAGGCTATTTGGTGTTTTTCTTTTAAATTTACATGCCTGAAATTTGAATACTGGTATGGTTTCTATTTGTTAATTATTTATTTATTGTACGAATCATATGCCAAGGGAGAAATGATTGCTCGTCGAAACCATTACAAATACTAGTCATAAACCAGCTCTTAAAAATTTGCATTGAAGAAATCTATTCTATCCTAAGGCTTCAATAATTTCTGATAAACCTTTTTGGCCATTATGTAGTCCCTGAATACATGAAGTGCATCCTCATCAACCTCCATGTTGCAAACACCACATCCACATAGCCTAGCTATGAACCTCTCATGATTAGTAAGAATTCTATTATGGAAACACAACCAAAGAAATAATTTGATCCTCTGAGGATCCCACCATTGCCACTCCAATCTTCAATCTTTTTGGTTATTCATTATAAGATGAGGCAATGGTAAAGTGACCACTTGATGATAAATGCCATACCTTCTTATCTTTATCCAGCTCATCTAAAGGCAGGGGCAGAACTGCATGAGGGCATAGGGGATCATTGCTCCAAAATTTTGAAACTTCATATATATATATATATATATATATATATATATGGCTAATAAAAACTTTTGTGCAAATGGCAATTATAAAGAAGATAGTAGAGAGTAGAAAGGAGATGAACACAAGAATTTTTATAGAAGTTAAAATTTTAACAAAACCTACTCTCCCTAATTCTCAATTGGGAGTTTCACTAACTCTAACTTGAATTACAATAGAGTTTTTACTAGCTCACTCCCAATTAGGTGTTTTCCTACTAGACTAACACTCAACCGAATTTCTCTTATATTTTTTTGGACAATACAAAACCAGTTCCTCGTGTTTTGGCTCACACACAATCCTTACACAAGTATTCCAAGTGTTTAAGATTAACATTTGAACATTACACAATGCTATTCAAGCAGAAAGAGATTGAGAAAATATATTGTAGAAGTTTTGACACTTAAGAGTTGGTAAAGTATCTTAAATAGCCTTTTGGGAGGGTATTATATATTTCACCCACCAATTAATCGTTACATAGAGTGTCATTACTCTTCATAATATTCTCTTACACAAGCATTAAATACTTCCTGTAGAACGAGGTCTGCGGTGAAGCTTGGCTTGCGGTCGTGAACTTCAGTTGTCCGCTAGATATTGACACGTGGCTCGCCCTGATTGTTTTCCCACTGTAACGGCTATATTAGGTCAAGCTTCACAGTTCATCCACACCTTTAGAGATCGGGAACTACCTTTTCCGGTTTACTTCACGGTCACAAACCTGGACATGAAACTTGACCTTATCTTTAAGGTTTTTAGGTCGAAAGACTTGCGGTCGTGATCTTTGAAAGTTCAGAAGCCAGTTAGATTCATGGGGCTGAACTTGCTCGTGAACTCAATTACACCTCAAGAGATTTTTCTCCATAGAAAAGTCCCGGGGGGAGACTGGCTTTATGGGTGCAAACTACACGTCTTCAACTTTGATTGAATTGTTCACTAAGTGTTTGAAGACTTATGCACTTGAAATTTGATATGCTAACAAAACAACACTTAAAGAAGACATTAGTAACAATTAATTTGATTGTCAAGATCAAAATAGAGATCAATTACTTTAAGATCAACAATCTCTCCCTTTTTGATTTTGACAATCAAACTAAACAAAAATATAAAATTAAAAGTGTAGAAATAAAATTAAGCACTGAAATATAAGCATGTCAAGTTTCAAGGCAAAATATGCAAGATAACATATTGAATGATAAGTCAAACATAATGTTATAAAGTCAATATATTTTAACTTAGACTGAAATCCGAAATTAAATTGTTCTTTAGTTAGTTTTTGCTAAGTTCTCTAATTTTTCTCGCCCATTATCATGATTAAAAAGGATTAAAACACATATGATTAATCAACTAAGGGCCCAAAAGAGAGAATATGGAGAAAAAACAAACATAATTTTCATTAAATAAAAAGGTAATAAAAATAACATATTTGATCATTTAAGATCATGTGCCACACACCAAAAAACTAGAGAAACAAAGAGACAAAGGAAAGAAAACGAAATAGATAAGGATCTAGGCATCTCCTCCGCTCTCATGGCCTTGATCTTCCTCTTGACCACCTTTTTCATGTGCATGCTCCCTCTCAAATGGTGTATCCTCATCAAAGTTGATAGGAAAAACTTGCATACCAATATGTTGTTGCATCCTTTGGAAGTCCAGGTAGAGATGCTTTATTATCTTAAATGTCTTCATTTGTAAGCTGTAGACATCTTGCATCAAAAGATGTTGAGGTTGCATTTGAGGCCTTGGTTCTTCATGATTTTCTTGAACTTGAGATTTTCTCTAAGGGAAAGTCATGCCCTCTTCTTAAATGACTTAAGAAGATTATTCTGCCTCTTGGACTCCCATGGCATACTCAAATTTATTAGCATTTTTAGCAATCCTTCTTATGGCTTTCCAATTCAAGAGATATGTAATGTCAAGTTGGTTTTCAAATTTTGAGCGGGTGATTTAGAAGAGGCGAGTGTTTTCTTCAGTAAGGAGGTTTAGGTGTTTGGAAATTAGGATAATTTGAGATATGATGCCAATTACACCTCTTATAGTGTTGATCATATGGACAAATTTGTCAAGGAGGAGAAGGGCGATGTCTATTAGCTTTTTGTTCACTAATGCATAAAGATAAAAACAAGTCTTCTTTGGTGACTTTTTCATTGCTATCATCCCTAGCATTAATGGTAAAGGGGATAACATGATGAAGAATAAAATGGAGAAAGGACTTGATGTGTTTAGAGTTAGATAACTTGTCCAAATGGTTCTCAATGGAAATTGACTTGCAAAAGTTAGAATAAGACATATCCATTTGGACATCATTCAAAAGTCCTTAGGTTTTAAAGCCATATATGGAAGCAATTGAGTTCATACCTTTGTCCAAACATTTGAAATCGAATGTCATGGTAGCCAAGGGGGTTGTTGGCATTCTTGTCCACTTCCAATGTTGAGAGGAACTCCACTGTAAGTTGGTCATGGCCACCCATGTTGGGTAGCACAAATTTGGTCCACCTAACCACTTCAAAAGTCTCCATAAGTTGATCTTCAAGTCCCAAATTCTCCATACTATCCATGTCAAGCATTTTGTTGGTGAGAAAGTTCTTTCCATAAAGTTTTTGATATCTCGCTTTCCTTTCCTTAGAAAATGTCTTGAAGATGTCATCATAGGAGTTGAGAGGAGGAGGCTGGTGCCTTATCTTTTGCATATATGTACTAATTTCTAGTTCCTAATTTATGGGCATTACAAATTGATCAATGCCCTTAGAAGGTTTAAACTCTTCAAAAAGTTCTTATTTCCAAATAATGTTCATAGAACTACCTCTCCAACATTTTTCTTAAACAATAATAAGATTAGAAGGGAATCATGCATCCTTCAGAGTATCAAAATTGAAATCCCATCATAATTGATCATATGCTTTCTCTAAATCCACTTTTATCATCAACCAGCCTATGTAATACTATTTTTTTTCATTCATGGAATGCGTCATCCCCTGAGCAACTATAATGTTGTCCACAATTTTCTTGTTAGTAATGAAATTAGCTTGAGAATCATCAATCATATAATTAATTAAGTAAAGGTTTACTTTTGTTTGTTACAACTTTTCGTCAACATCTTGAACCACAGGAAGAAGACTTATTGGCATCAAATCAGATATTACTACTAGAGGACTCTTTTTTGAAATAAGAGTAACATCAACCCAATAGATCTAGATTTATCTCTCCACTTTCTATACAAGTTCTAATAAAACACTATGAAGAATTTTTAACCAAGTCCAAGGACGAATTCATAATTTTCATATAATAGGGTCTACGTACATTGAGAGAGGGAATAAATGATTGTGATAGCGAGACAATAAGAATGGAAGGCTATGAAAACTATTGCAGATTGGAAACGCCAAAGAAGAGAGAAAAAGAGCAAATAGTTGCAACGTAGAAATAAAAACTGCAGACAATTAAGATGTGCAGACAATAGAGGATTTCAAAGGCAATTACATGCTGCAAGATAGAGAGAAAATTCTAGAGGAGAAAAAAAAGAATGGATAGATGACTGCTATGCAATCACACAGAGGAGATAAGAGAGAAATGGAGGGTTATGAGCAGATGAGAGGAGGAAAAGTCAAAAAAATGGATGTTCTTTATTCAAAGAATATTTCTTATGTGAAAAAAATAAATTTTTTTTAATATTTTATGAAGTCTACTATATTAAATTAAGACAAAATTATCATATTTGTTTTTTTTTTAAATAAAAAAATTTGCAAATAAGCTTAGCTTATATTTTTGCCACAAATAACATTCTAACTTTTTTAGCACATTAATCTTATTTTTATTTTTGCAAAGCTGTTGTTCATATCCTACTTTTTTGTTCTCTTACATCTTACAAATAACTGATTTTATTATTGTTAATGTGTTTCTTTTTTTTTTTTTGATTAAAACTCCTTCAATTTTCTTTATTATGCAATCGATTCCGAATGAAAATGTAAAATGTTAGCTACGATCCATGCTTGAGCACAATGAAACTTGGCAAGGGAATGGATATCGCCATTACCGATGGTGACAGTTACATAAATTTTGATATCGAAGATTGAAGAAAAGGGGAAACAGGAGAGAGCTTTGCTATTTTTAGAATGAAAAATGTGAAGGAAATGAGATTTGTGAATATAAATTTAGAAATAATGCATCAGCTAGTGGACAATTCATAGCAAAGAGTGAAGGAAAATGAAATTTGTGAAAATTTACTACGAAAACAATAATGGGAGAAATTATTAATTCAATATTCAAAAACCAAGAGAAATGAAAAACGATCTGAGGTCTGTGTTCCACATAATTTTCTTAAGATAAATTCGACTCCTACCACCAGTGTTTAGGATAACTGGCGTTTGTCTCCTAGAATATAATAGATTTCAAGTAGTTGTTAAACACACAATACCTACTTACAGTAAACTGAATATTTGTCACACTCTCTATCACTTAAGAAGAAGAAGAAAAGGGAAGAAAGAGATCAAACTCAACAATTTCAAAAAAAAAAAAAATCTCTTTCCAACATAAGTCAAAAGCTCCTATTTATACTAGATGGAGGAGACATGAAATTAATTGTGATTAATCTCTTTTAAAGGCTGTCAATAATGCCTTTGTAACTCACAAATAATGGTGAAATTAATCTTTGAAACATTAGAAAATGAAATTCCAAAAGATAAGAAGCTCAAAAGACTAATTTGGAACACAATCCACAAAAGCGTATCAGCGGCTTGGCCATGTGGATCGTCAAGGGAGTGTTGTTTCAATTTCAGGAAAAAAATATTTGTAAAAATTGGGTTTGGTTTGGACCACGAGATTTTAGGTCAACATTCGTGTACGCAGGTCATGCACCCATGCCTATTCCTGACCATGGATTTACACCCCCTCTGCTCCTGAGCGCGCGAGAGAAAGCCTTTCATGCTACTTTCTTACCCATATAAGAATGTATCTTAACATATAAACACAAGTCCAACTTCACATATTAGTGATGTGAGACAAAACTCTCACTTTCACTTTTTCTCTTTATATCTCCTTAGCAAGGAGCTTACTTTGAGCTTCAATTTCTATTCACACATTCTCCATTTTGAGCATATGAATACATTAATTCATAGTCCTTATGTCAAGGAACACATATCCAGATTTTTCTCCTAAAATCGAGTTGCGAGACCCATCCAAATTATTCTCTTAAAATAGCTCATAATCATAATTTTTCCAACACTATGTTATTTTCTAAGAATTATATGTTATTTTCTAAGGTTTTGTGTTGATTTATCTTTTTTTCCTCTGCAGGTTTCTCACAAACCCCGATCTCAACCGGTAGAATTCCAGCCACATTTGCTTACTACTACTCCTTATCCTGATTATTATTCTTACTATTATCTCTCTTTTTATATTTTATTCTCTTCCTTTGTCTTTTTATTTTTCATTGTTCTTGTTTAGAATTGTTTGCTGAGTTTTGTTTCCAATTTTTTTTAACTTTTTTCCATATTGCTTTTTAATGTATCAATATCCTTCTATTGTATGAGTTTGATTTTTAGATTTGTTCAAGTTGATTTTTTCTTTTCTTCCTCTCTTTTCTTTTTCATTGTTCTTTGGTTCATATTTGTTTTTTAAGTTTGATTGCTAATTTTTTTTTAAATTTCCTGGTTGGTTTTTAATGTATTTGTGTTTTTTCGGTATTAGATTTATTTTTTGAGTTTGACTTATGTTTTTTTCCAAGTTTATTTTTAAACATATCATCAAGTAATAGGAATGCATAAATAACCTAAATTCTTGATTATAGGAAAACCGAAAACTGAGTAGGTAAGAAATTTCAATCCTCTTTGACACCCAGCATATATAATAGGAATAATTGTACCATATAAGCGGAATACTACGTTACAAACTAAATTAACCTATCTAAATTGAAATCTATTTAATTATTAATTTTATTTACTTGAATATATCTATTTACCAGATTAGGTATGTATCTTTTAGTTTGTTTTATCTCATGTCATTATTTCACATATTAAATATTTACAAGCTATTAAATATATTCTTAATATATATATATATACAAAACATAGTATCTAACCCCTATACATGCTAAAAAATTAAAAACAAAAGTATAAATTAACCGACTCACTAGCCAAGTCTTTTGTGTCTCATCTGATATGAGCTCAAATTGCTTCTTAGTCAACTTAGTAACTACTATCTACAAACCTCAATTTTTTGCGTGAGAGAAACTCAATATAAGTTATCTCTAGCTTAGTGGTATATATATGCATTAAAGTTTTCCCCATGCAGCCATACAATTGCATGATAAGAATATATTATAGCATATTTAAATTTAACATGTAAGAAAACTAAAGTAATTAAGCAATCAATATGTGAAATTTTCATGCAACAAATATAGTACATATATTCCAAATATTTATTTATTTTACCATATTATATGCATACATTTATATCACGACAAATTTTTCGTAAAATCAAATTTCACTTAAATTATTAAATATAAGTACATATTTCTTTTATTATTTATTTACCATTACTTCAGATAGCCCATGTTTCATCCCCAGAGTGTCCGAATGTGAGGTATAAAGTAGGGACGCATCCAGAACTTAAGTCACTACAATCACAAGTTAAAGGCGCTCCCAGAGCTTAAGTTACCTTGTCCTCAAATCATATTCATATCGGTACCAAAATTCTCTAAATGGTATACCATTTATCTTAAGCTAATTCTTAGATAGAGAACTGGGCAATTAAGGCTATTATTGATTTATTTCATAAATATAGTTACATGTCCACAACTCTTTTCAAAATTATATAATAACATGACATTTCATTATGTATTATTATTAATTAAGCACACAATCATTTCATTCAATTCTCAACATATTTTATACACTTTAACTATCAAACATTATTCCATAACCATAAATATACTATAATATATAATTTCATTATTTCAATGCATGCGTTATGTCATACACACACAATATCATGCAATTAGGGCAAACTAAAATGCATATATGTATGCAGAGTTTTATAAAATTCAAGATTATAGAGCTTGTCTACTCCTAGGGGTCTCCAGCTTATTGTAAGCCTTATTTAAAAATATAATTGATCAATACTCTGTTAGAATACTTATTTCTTAATTTAATTTAAATAAATAACTAAAATTTTCCTAAGTATTAACATGACCTTTTAAGACTATTGAGTTTATAACTTTTTCTATACTTATTCAATTTATGTGATTTTTATTTTTAATTGAATTTAATATCTGAGACTATAATATATTACAATTTCAAAATTTTTGGAGCATTATACAATTTTTGGTGCAATTCCAAAATTTACTTTATCTTCTGTCCTTAGGTAGTTTTGATATACTATCTTTAAAAATCAATATCTTTCAACATGTGTATTGTATTGTTGTGAAACTTTAGAGATAGGATAATTTGGAAATTTTTCATATTTACCACTTTTATCCATTTGGTCTCTAAGGTTCTTAATTAATAGGTAAAATATAACTGGTCAACACAGGCTAACAACCAATCAATATCCATTTCTATGATCATAACTCACAAAATACACAATCATTTAAGGTAAAACTTCCACTAGAGTTTAGCTAATTCATGGTTGCACTTTGGTTGTTTCGGCCTATAAGTAGCTCAAAAATAAAGATGAAGTTACTGGAGCTGTACAGGAACCAAAAACAGCTCAATCAAATGAACAATCATGATTTATTTCATTATAACTCAACTAATACAATAGGAATTTATACAAAATTTGGTAAAAAGATATCAGACACATTGAGCTATAACTTTTATGTTTTGAATTTCTATTAATTTGTCCTTTAAGATGATCAAAATAAGCAAATAACGTAGGGTATCCCATTAATATTCTTACATGAATCAATCTCAATCAAATTACATATATCTCTTCCTATAGACCAAATTATGCAAAATAATTTATATAGTCATAAATCTAAAATATAAATATACAAGTTTTATGTTTAGAATTTCTTCAAAATCAGAATTTATTATCATCATAATCGTGGTACAATAGATTGTATGTACACAGCACTAACAACTCTAAATAATACAAGAACAATTGAAGATAAGATTACTTACCAAGAACAAATTAATTTGGAGTGTAATTGATGTAATTCTTGAGGGAAAAGATGAAAAAAATGGGACTGTTATTTTTGGGAGAGAAGAAGAATGGAGGGAATGATAAAAAATTGTAGAAGCTAGGCTTTTTTATACCCAAAAATTTCATTCCACCGACTTTGGCCCCTTGCTCCAGTCCATTTGTTTTTTTTTTACCATCTATTTTCTTTCTTTTTTTTCTTCTTTTCTTTTTTTTTTTAATTTTTTTCTTTTTTTATTATTATTATTTCAACATTTTTACATATATCTAATTCTATTAGTCTTTATTAAAATGTAATTTAACTATGTAATCAAATCTAATCAGATTAACTCTGTCAATCAATTAAATTATTTTAATTTCTAATTTAGTCATGTATTCAATTTCATTCCTAATATTTTTTTCATATAGTTTCTATGTATATCAATCACATACTTATTTTAACTAGACCATAATTAGCAGGCATTACACTTTCAATTTCCATTTTCGATCCTATGTCAAGTTCATTATGAGATGTATTTGTAGGCATAATGCAGCAGCTAATTTTCATCCTTACTGATGCACTTTTGATTATTGCAGAGAAATAAATTATCTGAATATTATGTTGAACAATTTCCACACAACTAGGGTGAAGATGGTAAATTAAAACCGCCAAGGTACTTCACTTCAAACTTCTAAAACATCTATGGTCATGACTATGATAGAAAATAAGATAATAAGAAATTTCTATTTGAGGTGTTCGGCTTCAAGGTCTTGGTTTGGCGGTCTGTGGTCCAATTGGTGGTGGTGGGCCTTCTTGCCCTAGCATAATCAATTAGGTATTCATTTTTAATTATTCTCATTTTTTTTATTTCTTTCTTTCTCTTTCTTTGTGGTGTTTGCTTTTAACTTCTTTACTCTTTAGTTTGTCAAAATTTGAAGATTTTTTAAACAATGTTTGACATTCATATATTTATTGCCAATTTAAGGCACCTTAACATATATATTATGAATTTTTTTCATTTGGTGGATTAAAGTTTCGAAGTTGGACACGAATTTCATATTTTAATTTAACTTTTTTGATGTCTTTCAGTCTTCATTGTTTATCAAATTTGTATCTGATAGCTCTTTCACAAATCAAAATTCATCTCAAGTTTAACCTTTAAAAGTTCATAAGATTAATGGATTTTTTTTTATGTTATTCTTAATTTTTTTCAAGGACTTTTTCAATTTTTTGTCAAAATGGATTAATTATTGTGTAATATATATATAACTTCAAAACTATATCAAACTATGATTTTTTTTCAAATTTTTGTTCGTGAAATCTTTTCCCTTTGTTTCAATGACAGTTTGAAAAATTTCATGCGCCCAGGCATTTTTCTAAGGTCAGATTGAAGAAGAGTTTTGAAAAAGTTGCAAACTCTCATTTTACTAGAGAAGAAAAAAAAATTCAGAAAATTTATTTCCATCATACATGGTAAAATGGTAACTGCAAACTATATATACAACCCTACATCCAATCAACTAATGCCAACTCACTATTGCTGACTAAGAAAAAATAAAATACAACAATACCTATAATAACCACACTACTAACTAAAATAAGTTAAGTTACTTTACATCCCCTCCTAAAGGTGGAGATTGGTGATAATCAACCAATCCTAGCTTGGAAACTAGAAAAGAGAACCGAGGAGAAGTGAGGGCTTTAGCAAACAAGTCTACAAGTTGGGAAGCAGAAGCTGTGAACTTGGGATGAAGGAAACCCTCTTTGTAATAGTTCCGGACTAGATGACAGTGAATCTCCACATGCTTGGTCCTTTCATGGAAAATAGGATTAGCAGTGAGATGCAACATAGACTAATTGTCACACCATAAAGGAATTGGAGTGGCTATGTGAACTTGAAGATCAGTGAGAAGGTAACTAATCCACTTCAATTCACATGCAACTGTAGCCAAACTTCTGTACTCAGGTTCACAAGAAGATCTGGCCACCACAGTCTATTTCTTGGTTTTCCAAGAGATGAGTGAACCACCAAGGAAGATGCAGTAGCCTGTAAGTGACTTACGGGTTTTAGGACAAGTGGCCCAATCCGCATCACAATAGGCATTGAGAATGAGATCACTTTGAGTAGGATAGAACAAACCAAGCAAGATATGACCTTTAAGGTATCTCAAAAGATGAAGAGCAGCATCCTAATGAGCTTACTGTGGAGCATTAACATATCGACTCAGCTGCTGAACTGCATAGGTGATGTTAGGTCTTGTGAGGTTCAGATACAATAATATGCCCATCAACTGTCTGTAAGTGTCTAGTTAACCAAAAAGAGTACCTTCAATTGATATGTATTGATTTCCCTTAGGAAAAGGAGTAGTAGTAGATTTGCACCCTGTCATTCCAACATCTTTAAGTATATCGAGAATATACTTTCATTGATTGATGTAGGTGCCTGAGGTAGACCTTGCAATTTCAATACCTAAAAAATACTTGGTAAAGCCAAGATCTTTGATAGTAAATTGTTGATCCAAGTAATGTTTCACTGCCTCAATATCAGAAAATGAACTGCCAGTCACTAAGACATCATCAACATAAACAAGAAAGGCTATAAAAGATGTGTTAGTGATCTTGGTAAAGAGACAGTAATCAAAGGTGGATTGCTGGAATCCAAAAGCAAGCAATTGTTTAGTAAACTCAAAGTTCCATTCTCTTGAGGCCTGATTGAGACCATAAAGAGACTTATACAACTTACAAACCTGATTAGGTCCAACTGCTATATAACCTTTAGGTGGTAAGAGATAAACTTCTTCATTCAGATAGCCATGCAAAAAAAAAAAAACATTGTTAATATCAAGCTGATAAATGACCTAGCTTTTGGTAGTAACAAGTGCTAGAAAAATCCTGATAGTCACCAACTTAGCAATAGGGGAAAAACTATCAAAATAATCTTAACCCTCAACTTGGTTATACCTCTTAGCTACAAGTCTTGCCTTCAAACGTTCTACAGAACCATCAGGCATATACTTTACTTTAAAGACCTACTTACTGCCTATGGCATGCTTTCCTAGGGGTAAAGTAGTAATAGTCTAGGTCTTGTTATCTTCCAAGGCCTTTAAACTCTTTGTTCATAGCTTGAACCTATTCTAAGTGCTGAGATGCTTGCTGATAGGTGCTAGGTTCTTGGACAATTGACACTTGAGCCATAAAAGCCACATATACAGGTGAAAAATGAGAAGAATTGAGGTATGGAAACGTTTGAGAAGTGTATGGTGTGGTAGATGGTATAACAACCAAATGGTCAGCAATATGGGAAGGAATGGTAACATTGTTGCAGTGATAATCTTGTAGCCATGGTGGGGGATGTCTACTTCTATTGCTGTGTCTTAGGGGAGGAATGGGAGTAGTAGCAAACTCTGAGGACTATGGTACATCATTGCTAGCAAAAATTGAAGGACTAGGTGCAATAGGAGTAGAAAGAGAAGGAAGATTGGGAATAGGTAAAGGCAAAATGGAAGTAATAGATTGATAAGTGTCAGGATTAAAGAAAGATTCAATATAGAAAGGAAAGAGATGCTTATAAAAGAGCACATCTCGAGAGACAAAGGTAACTTTGTTATCTAAATCATAAACTCTATATGCCTTTTGGCCGAGACAGTACCTAAGGAAGATGCATTTAACAGACTTACGAACAAATTTATCTTTATAAGGTAGAACATTGCTAAAAAAAACACAAACAGCCAAAGGTTCTAAGGAAACTATAGTCAACAGACTTTTGAAAAAGAATTTCATAAGGACTTTTCCAGTTTAAAACAAAAGTGGGAAATCTATTCACAATATAGACAGTTGTAAGCAGAGCATCTCCCTAAAAATGCTTTGGCACCTTGGATTGAAACATCAGGGCTCTAGCAATTTCTAATAGGTGTTTATGTTTTCTTTCAACCACTCAATTTTGATGTGGTGTGTAGGGTGTAGTTCTTTGATGAACAATACCATAATGTTGAAATAAGGATTGACAAGAAGTGTTAAGAAACTCAGTACCATTGTAAGATCAAATGTTTTGAATTGAGGCATTGACCTAATTTTCAACTAAGGAAAAAAAATTTCTAAGTGCTTAATAGTTTGGCTTTTATAAGGCAAAAGGTCTCTAGAGCAATCATCTACTAAAGTGAGCATATAATGGCAATGATGAAAAGTGGATTACTTATAAGGACCCCAAAGGTGTATATGTACAAGATCAAAAGGTTTTTCACTATGAGTCACACTAGATGGAAAGGTCAGCATATGATGTTTTGCCAAATGGTAGACGTCACAAACACTATCATGTTTATTCAATGTGGAATTTAAAAAGGATATCTGACTCATGGAATTTATAGATGCATGACCCAAACAAGTATGCCATACATATGAAGAAACATCAAAGGTTTTATTGCTTTGTAGAAAGCTATTACAAGTTACTCCATTGGAGCATATGTACTGAGAATCTAAATTCTTATTCAAATTGAATTTATTACAAGTAAAAGAGTAATTGGTAAGGGACCTAATAGTGGAATCAGAAAAGGAACTTTTTTTAAGAATGTACATAGTTCCGGAAAGTTTACCAACTGCTAACAATTGCCTAGTCTTCAAGTCCTGTAAAGTGCAATAAGTGGAATCAAAATTAAAACTAAGTGATGATGTATTTGTAAGTTCACTCACAGACAAAAGGTTATACTTGAAAGATGGTATGTATAATACATCTTCCAAAACCACTTGTTCAGATAACATTATTGTACTAGTGGTTTTTATAAACTTAATAGACCCTTTAGGTAAATATATAGAAGTTGGTTTCTTTATGGTGTTTAGTTTTTGAAGTATAGCTAAGGATTTACACATATGACTATGTTGCCCAAACAATCACCAAGAAGGGGGGGGGGGGATGAATTGGTAGGAAATTAAAAATTTGCACTTGCAAGATAGTAGAAGAAAAGGAGAATATTGAGACACGAATTTTATAGAGGTTTGGGTGTTAACTAACCCTACTCCTCTCCCCAACTTAGATTGGGTGTTCACTAATCTAGTTACTTAGATTACAATCTTTGGAGTTTTAGCAATCTCACTTCCAACTAGGTGTTTTACCAAGGCTAACACTCAACCCAAATTTCCCTTGTATTTTATGGCTCACACAATAACCAATTCCTTGTAATTTGGCTCACACTACCCAATTACAAGACAACCCAAGTGTTTTAAGATTAACACTTGAACCCTTATACAAAAACAATTAATGAAAGGATTGAGAAAATAAATTGCAATAACTTTGGCACTTGTTGAGTTGTTAGTTCTCATTAAATGGCCTTTTGGTAAGGTATTTATACTGATTACCTACTAATTAGCCGATACAAAGCGGTGCCATAACTATTTCTAACGTTCTGTTACAAGTGCATTAAATGCAGTCTACAGAGAGAAGTGTCCTGGTCGGGAACCATGATGTCCCGGCCCAGAAATATCCAATTTTAATACATGGCAGCTTCTAGTTGGCTGAAAACTCCAACGGCTAGTTTTTATTCAAGTGTCCCGGTCGGAACTTGCCCGATGATGCCACTGCCAGGAACTTAGGTCTTATTGGCTTTCAATAAGTCCCAGTCGGGACAAAAGTTTGTTTGACTAAGTGTGTTTTGACTTTCTGATGATGTGACACATTTTGATGGTGTCTCCTCTTTAATGGTCACATCTTTTTGAATGTCCCGCTCGGACTGCAACCATTCCCGATCAGGAAACTAAGTGTTCCAGTCAGAACATACCATGTCCCGGTCTCCTTTTGCTACTGGAACTTTTGGATTATCATCCTGTAAGGTTTCCCGGTTTGAACATTTACTTTACTTGGTCTGCACTGCAGTTCTCATCGGGACATTTGTGTCCCAGTCTGCTTTTGCTACTGGAACTTTGAGACACTTAGAGACAACATTTTCCAGGTCTGGACATACCACTTCCCGGTCTGTACTTGTGTCTCGATCGGGAGTTACACGTCTCTAGGAAATTCTTGAGTTATTCAATGAGAAAACCTTAACCAAATGTTCTGAAACTTTGAACACTCTCAAAACAACACTTAACAAGAATGTTAGTAATAATCAATTTGATTGTCAAGATCAAAATAGAGAGCAATCACTCTACGGTTAACAATCTCTCCCTTTTTGATTTTGACAATCAAACTAGGCAAAAATGTCAAATTGATAGTTCTATAATCAAAATAACACATTGAGTAATATATATTCAAAGTTTCATATCATTTGAAGATGCAAAATATATTAATAAGCAAAAGTCAAAAAAAGTCAACCTTAGTACCTAATTGGGAAAGTTGAAATTTTAAATTTTTGCTTAGATATTACTTCTCCCCCTTTGTTAATATAAAAAAAATGAGATATTTAGAAGACAAAGACAATATTTTAATGAATTAAAGAAAGTACATAAAAAAGAAAATGTAAAAGACAAATTCTAAACTAATCATCTCCTTCTTCATCATCACCCTCCTTTTCATCTCCACCATCTTCTTCTTCCTTGTCACCTTGCTCCCCCTCAAATGGTGGGGCTTGTTCAAAGCTATGGGTACACATATTCAAGTTAAGTTGCCCTTACATGCTTTGAATGTCAAGGTGGAGATGTTGCATCATATCCTTTAAAGTGGTGAAGAATTGCATTTGAAAGTCATTAAGACTTTGCAAAATGAGTTGTTGAGGTTGAGGACGTGGTGGTGGAGGTGGCATCTCTTGTGCACTTGGGCCTTCTCCTCCCATAGAAA
Organism: Balakata baccata; assembly: GCA_949630135.1. Lineage (NCBI taxonomy): Eukaryota > Viridiplantae > Streptophyta > Magnoliopsida > Malpighiales > Euphorbiaceae > Balakata > Balakata baccata. The sequence goes on from CATIWF010064724.1 coordinate 16,841, forward strand.
GTCTTACCCTTTTTCTTATGGCTTCTTGAGTGGCCTTTTGGGTACCATATTCCCCAAGAGTATAGAAGGAGTCAACATCCTTGGAAGGTCGTCCAAAAGCTTTCATATTGAGAGCGAGAGGACTCTTGGGGATGCCTTGTAAGAAAGATAATTTGGGCATGGAGTGAAATTGTGCCCTTGGTGGTGGAGGCCATGGACTGAAATTTGTCTAGGAGAAGATGAGCCATGTCTGTAGGCCGATTATGAACCATGGCATAGATGTAGAGAAGGTCTTCATGGGTGACTTTCTCATTGCTTTCACTCCTTGCATTGATGGTGAAGGTGATGATTCTATAGAGGATGAAGTGAGAGAGAGTCTTGATATGCTTGTCATTTGATCTCTTGTCAAGCCTAGTTTCAAGAGAGATCTCTTTCTATACATCAAGAGGAGAGAGATGCATGGCTTATGTGTTGATGAAGCCCTCCTTTGTGAACCTAAAGGCATCAGCAAGTTGATGCTTTGTCATCTCTTGTGGTTGGCCAAAGAAACAAAATTGGAGCCCATAGTAGCCAAAAGGGTGTTTGACATCCTTTATGACTTGGAGAGTGAAAAGGAACTCAATGGTGAGCTCATCATGACCATCTTCAAAGGGCATGACAAATGTGGTCCACCCTATCTTATTAAGAGTGTCCAAAATTTCATCTTTGACACCCAACTTATCAAGATATTAAACATTAAGAGTTATATTGGAGATTAACTTCTTAGATTGTATGTTGGCATATCTTTTCTTTTCCTCCTTAGAGAAGGCATTGAAGATGTCTTGAAAGGAGCACAATTGGGTGGAAGATGCCACCCCTTTGCCTCTGGAGGCTCTTGATTTGGAGGTGCCAACCTTTGGTGCCATTAAGAGAGAGCGAGTTTGGAGAGAATATGGAAATTTTGTAGAAAAGTTGGAAGAGAGAAAGAGTGTTGATGCAATTGTGAGGAGAAGAAGTGAAAATAGTGAAGTATTTATAGGGGTTGAAGGGGAATGTTATCGTTTCAGGGAAATAAATGGCAGAAAAAATTGATTGGTGGCAGTTACAAAAAGGCTGCCATCGAGTGAGTTCCGATCGGAACATAGGGGTTCCCAATCGGGAACCATCTAACGGTCGGAAAAAAATTAAATTTTAACCGAGTCCCGAGGGGGACAGAAAGCTTTCCGAGCGTGCACATTAGAAAAGGTGCAACGATAAAAAAATTTTAAATGTCCCAATTGGGAAGTGGTGCTTCCCGAGCGAGAGATGAGAAATTCCAATGGTCAAATTGATGACCAAGAACTCACGAGAGGGAGGCATAATGTCCCAAGCGGGAGTTATGGGGTCTCCATGAATTATTAGGAGAGAAAGGAAATATAATATCCCTAAAGTTCAAAATTCACATAAAAGCAAGTAAAGAACATACGAGAATAACAAATAGTATGAAAAAACAAGATTTAAAGTTTTCTTAAATGAAGGTGCTTCCATCAAGCATACCAAGCTCGCTTTTTATAAAACAAAATTTTTCATCATTTAGAGGTTTAGTAAAAATATCTGCAAGTTGGTTTTCAGTGTCAATAAAATCTAACACTACATCACCATTTTGAACATGATCCCTTAAGAAATGATGTCTAATGTCAATATGCTTGCTTCTAAAGTGTT